>BGNK01000291.1:226181-279146 GCA_003297005.1 Symbiodinium sp. clade A Y106 | reverse complement strand
CAGCAGCAGCACCAGCAGCAGCACCAGCAGCAGCACCAGCACCAGCACCAGCAGCAGCACCAGCACCAGCAGCAGCACCAGCACCAGCACCAGCACACCAGCACCAGCAGCAGCACCAGCACCAGCACAACGGCAACGGCAACGGCAACGGCAACAGCAACAGCAACAGCGACAGCAGCAACCATAACGGCAACGCGGCGCCTCAACAGCTCAGCCGTTTTCGGATGCGGGGACCCTGGCCTTCCTCTCATTTCGACAGCGGATCGAACGTGACCACCACCCCTCAGCAAACGAAGAAACCACAAGAGGGAGAGCGAGAGAGAGAGAGAGAGAGCGAGAGAGAAAAAGAAAGAGAGAGAGAGAGAGAGACCGTGCGTGCGCGCGTCTGTGTGTGTGTGTGTGTTGTGACGGCGAGAGTTCGCCGCGCGTTTGCAGCTGTCAAGGTTTGGTGGCCTGATGACGTTGGCTTCTTTCGTCATCGCACCGCTCTTTGAGCACATCGCCTCTCGTCTCACCCGGCATCATTTGGAGCTACTGAGGCCGTGAGAATGAATAGCTCACTATGAGGTTCGTCTCAATCAAGCCAGTGTAGATCTCCAAATGATGAAGACCACAATGAGAGCACCAGGGTGCCCCAGGCTTCAGGACCAAGGGCCAAATCCTTCTCCCCATGTTCTTGTGGGATGAAATTCCTTGCCCATGTCAATGCACTGCTGGAAAAGGGGTCCAACGCAGTGGAATCTGCAAATGCCACCGCTTTCAGGAAAACGCAGGCGCACGGATCGTGGGTAAACTCGCGGGCGCAAGGATCGTGTGTAAATAATTGGGCAAGAGGCGCGGGCACAGTAGTTGGGCGGAACCTTTCAGCATGCGCCTCCCTGACATGTCAGTGAAAGTTATTAAGGATATGTCGGCCATGTTTTATGCCGACACGCAACGCCCTGCGGCCTCGTGCAGTGTCCTGAGGACGGAATCTTCTCTTTCCAGCAGCATGTAAATACTGCGCCTTGGCTCTCGATTTGGGTCCGTTCCACGGGGGAGGGAAAGTCAAAGTGTTCTAACCCAAATGTGTTTCGCACCTAGCTATTGTCTAATCTACCTGCCGCACAGAAACACGGAGAACATTGATAGGCACCGTCGTTGTAATAGGTGCAGTGTACAGTAGTACTATAGACTAGTTTTGGATCGTATCTTCGTTTTGCTGCATGGTACTTCCTATTCTGCACCGGTGGTTAGGATCCCCTCCTTCCTCGTTCGCTCTGTTTGTCTCTCCTTCTCTCTGACTCCGTCCGGCATGTAGGTGTGAATGCAAACACAGTACAGCTGCACAGCTACACAATAGCAATTCCAAGTAGGGAGAGAAGACATTGACCTGTAGATACGCCGATCAAAGGCAATGTCATTGTGCACACCCAGTGGAGCTAAACGGAGTGTTTCTGGTAAGACTGGCCGTGAGCTGTGCATTACCAGGCCTGAACGACCATGGCTGCAATTTAACGACTGCAACATCGACCACCATCGACATTTTTTCATTGTCGTGATGGTAGATGTCGTCGTATATAGTGATGGACATACTAGAAACACCATAGGCTTCCGCTGAGGTGGTTTGTTTACCATCCCGGTTAGCGCCCCCCCCCCCCCCCCCACCACCTCCCCCCACCCAAATGCACCAACATCACCGCCCACATACAGCAGAACCCACACCACCCCCCCCCACCGCCATTTTTCCAGTTGTGGGGGGGTAAGTTCGTGGTTTATGTGGAAGGCAAAACAAAAAAACCCCTAGGCTTCCCGTGGGGGGGTTTTTTTTCCCTCCCGGTTTGCGCCCCCCCCCCCCCCGCCCTCTGGTCCATACCCAAGGCTGTAACTGCCCAGAACCCAGATGGGCAGCACATTTAGTATAGAAGCCCGAACAATTTTTAATGTTTCTTGCAGGGTTCTTTATAGTCTTAATTACCATATAATAATTCCCAAAGCCCTAGTGCAGCCCTGTTCTAATTATTAAGGCTCCTGTTCCGATTCAGGGACGGTGAGGCTGTCATCAACATTGCCGTTCAATCAAAAGGCTGCATGAGTCAGCCCAAGCTCACCTTAGATCTAAATTCGGTAGGCCATTCTTAAACATCCACACGGTCTTTCTTATCGCATACTACATTCCGAAGCAAGAGCAAAACATGTAAGACTCAAGGCCCTCCAAGAACAGCCCAGCCAACATCCGACCTCTGAGACGAGTGACGAGGTCCTTTCCTTGCCGCTTGTCTCCATCTTTTTTGTCGGCATCGCCACGTCGCTGCCGGTCACTCTGATGAAATCGGATGCGGGGATTGGGTTCAGCATGATCTCAGTGTGTTGATGTGAGAACCTGCAGGAGACAGTCACCAGCAGATGCGCAGAGTTAAGATGCAAACTAGACGATCCTTTACACAATCTCTGCGGTCAGCTGGATTGTTGAGTTCTTACTCGGTCTTACACGGCTTGAGCAGGGTTGTACGGGGTGTTACACGATTTTGAAGGTTTTGATAAAAGTTACTGGTGGCATCAACTGTGTATTTGGTTGGTGGTGCTAACTTTATACAAAATTCATGGAACTTGCCGCCAAGATGGCCCGATGGCAACAAAAATATACTGGATGTTGCAATGCAGGAACCAAAGGTACTGCCCCTGCCCCTGCCCCTTACCCCTGCCCCTGCCCCTGCCCCTGGATGCATATTCCTTGCATGTCCGCAGTAATCCGTGTGGATACCGCCAGGACAAGTTAATGGACGAACATTCCCAGAATGCAGTGGAGGTATATAAACTTCTGGTGCAGCATCTCTCTGTTCAAAGCGAAAGCACGCAGAAATGCCCGCGTTCAACCGCTAAAACATAAAACGACGGCGATCATTCGAAAGCCCAAAAACCGACTCCGGGCCTCCAGTCCTCTCTTGGGAGATCTAAGATCGAAAGCATCCGAACATTTCGTGAGTACAGTAAAGAACCTTGAATAACCTTTTTGGATTACGTACAATCGTAACCCGAATACCCCTATACAGTCTCAAAGGTTGACGTTTCGTGCCCCGATGAAGCTGGACAAGTGATATAGGGGCCTTAATGATTACCTATACTATTTTGGGGCTCCTTATTATAATTATAGTATAATGGACCCCTATAGTAAGACTGCAAAATGCGAGCCCTAGGATGCCTTTGCTGCGAAAGTTGGCTTCGCCGTGGGTGTCGTCGCCATTGCGGCGGGCCTGTTCGTCTCCGTGACCTGCAATTTAGGGTTTGTAGGTTTTGCTTATTAAAATTTGGTCAGCCCTGCAACTAAGCTATAAATAAATATATATATATATATATATATATTTATTTATATATATATATATATGGAGAGGGGGTTACTATGCGAAAGACCCGTGAGTTGGACTCTATACCTGCATGTATAGTAACTGTAATAGGATACTATGCGAAAGACCCTTGAGTTGGACCCTATACCTGCATATATAGTAATTGTAATCGGTTACTATGCGAAAGACCCTTGAGTTGGACCCTATACATACATATACAGTAATTGTAGTATGGAAGCCAAGGATGATATGCATGGGAGCTTGACGGCGTGCAGGTTTGATTTAAGGGTCGTTCCTCCAACGTGGAGGCGCCTACGCGGGTCAAGCGGGAGGGCATTGGAGCAGTCGAAGCTTCTCTTTGCCTTAGAGGCTTATGCCAGAAAAGGTGAGCGAAAAGCCTGAGCATCCATGATTGATTGATCCTATCCCGTTTCCTTCCTGAGCAGCTTAGGTCCCTGAGCAGTACCTACACTTCTTCCATGTCTACTTCGTGGCGTTCGTGCTTGCTGTCAGCTCTGCCGCTTGGCTTCATTTAAGTTGAGGCACACATGTTGGAAGTATTCTCGTTCTAAATGGTGGTGCCTCCAACGGGAGATTGGAGAATTCGTTTGGAGGCATCCTTTTCTAAAGAAACTATGGGATCTTCGAATGTGCTCTGCTGCTTGGCTTGGGTGTAATGATGTTTATCACAGTCACCCGCCCGGTCTAGAATCGAGGTCGGTATCGTCAAGCAAGCGACGGAAGATTGCCGAACATTGATTTTGCGCTTGTGAAAAGATCCCTTTCGTCCTTCAAGCATGTCTCGAGGTCTTCATCGCCACCTACATCCCTTGTCTGCGGCAACTTGCCAGCACCGAGGAACGTCGCGGTTGCTTTGCTTTGCCCAGAGATGTAGAAGATAATATGTCGAAAACCAGGAGACCACGGCCAGGTAGATGCAAAGACTGACAGCAGTAAACATACACAATCAAGCATCAAGATCTGAGTGGTTTGGACTCTGACAACTGGGAACACCAGGTGAGGTTGTTGGAGTCCACATGAGGACAGTAGAATTGATTCATCCACGCGATACGGCCGAGCACATCAGCCCAACCATCCTTCAGGGTTTAGTCTTTGTCCTCCCTGCTCGCTAGGACAAACCTAAGGCTCAGTTTAGATATGTTCACATACTGAGACGAATAAAGCCTTGACTGGCTGAACACTTCAAGCCTCGCAGCCTTACATGACCCGATCCCGAGGTGGTGTGAAAACTTCCAGCCTCTCACTCGCACCCTAAAATCCCGGAAACTTACCCCAAAACCTGCTTGCTGGAGGTATGTTCGGGTGTTTATCTTTTAACTTTCGTCCTTGGTGGCACGGTGAGTGCATCTCCCCGAGTTTCGACTGAGAACCGAGAGACCTCGTTTGGCTTGTGAGAGCGTAACAGCGTACCTCCGTGAAACCATGCCTCGGCCCCGCACACCCTAAACCCTAGTCTACAGTCACTTTAGGTGTTTCCTAGAACATTGTTGCTTTCTACTTGACCGTCTCTTTTAGAGAAGTTTCACTTCGTCAGACCTCGAACCACATGCCTCGCCTGGATTGTCCGAGAAACCCAAGACTGCTAGACGTCTTACTCGTGTGCCGGCACGGAGGCGAATGTGCGGCCAAATCGGCCGACCGATTTCTTATGTGCCCTGGCACAGAGTAGACGCTGGCTACATGCACATGCATGCATATGTATATATATATATATATATAAAACACGAGCAGAGGTACCCAGATAGTGTGTGTGTGTGTGTATATACATAGATACATAGAGATATATGCATGTATATACACAGGCATTTCCAAACATGCACAGACATACATGATCACACATGTGTGCGTGTGTACGTAAATATGATGCATGCATGCATGCATACGTACATACATACACACATCGTGTATAGTAGGTATACCTTGAATCAGGGACTCCGAACAAAGGGGTGGGCAGATGGGTGTGGTATCGTTCATGTCGCAAGAAGCTACGGTTCATAAATCTGGTTATGATCACCCGGCAGGTGCAGCGCACGGACAAGGCTGTCGTTGATCTTGCGAGGTGGAGGCGCTGCTTTGAGAGCTTGTTTTGGTCCTAACTTCGAGCATAGGCTTGTGACTGCTCGTGTATTTAGTCGGAGACACCTGATGCGGTTGTTTTCTTTGTGCTTGCCCGTGCTATTGCAGTACAGTAGTAGTTCGTCACAGCAGACTTGCCGCAGCTTTGCCGTGCTGCCAGGCCAACGTACCGTTTAGTCGCCGCTTGGATTGAAGCTTTGCAAATTGGAGTCACTACCCCAAGCCGAGAGCCCATCGAAGTGAGTCCCTGCGGAGGGGTTGCAGCACAACAATTTTTGAAAAAAAACGCATGCCCAATGCAGTTGTTGTCGGACGCGACATGAGATCCCCACATATTCTGGAGTATGCTTCCTTGGCCTGCCAACAGCAGCAACCTAGCCCACGTCTATATAGATACCCGTCTGCACACAAGCACAGAAGCAGATACAGAATATATAATATCTACAAAATGTTGTAGGCAGATAAGCCATTTACTGTTGACCTCGCAGAAGGGGTTCCATTAGCCCGGAAGCTTAGCGCCGAGACCACACTCAATCAAAGGCAGGCCTCATGGTCGTTCTGGCCACCTTGATCATCTCCTTGCAGATCGGTGCCTCGTGTGTGCTATGAGTACGAGACAGCCGGCTGATGTGGATTTCCACCCAATCAACCTGATTTCCCTGAATACGGAGAGATCGGATAGGGCGTTTAAGGGTAATACAGGGGCCTTAATTAATAATTAGAACAGGGTTTTGGGGGCCCATTATACTATATTTGTAATAAGTAACCACCAAAATAGTATTGGTAATTATTTAGGCCTACTATAGTACCCCAACTGCGGCCCTCTAATATCAAATTTGTTGCCAGTTCGCATTTCCCACTCCTTGCAGACGTAAGGTGACCGATCACAAGCGGTTTACTAAACTCTGAACCGACAATTATCGAGGAACCCTGAGCGGTAGAAAAGCCTGCAAGCCCCACACACTGCAAAGATGAGGGAGGGCTATCAGACGCGTCAACTTAATCTGTTCGGCAGAAAGGTGCTCCAATGGACGTCTATGATCAGAAGCCTCGCACGGTTCTAAGAGGCCCCAACATTGCCTAAACCATCAAGCCTAAACTTTTTAAGAAGCCCTTGATGGATCATCCTCGCCTGGCTTGCCCAAGTGTGAGAGCGTACTATAGGGGCCTCCATAATAACCAACACTATTTTGGTGGCTCCTTATTGTAATTATAGTATAAGGGGCCCTTATCGAAAATGATCCAAAACCTGATCCTAAACCTGAAACCCTCCAGCTTTCAACCCTCTCAGCTCTTCAACCCCCACAAGCCCTAGGCCACCCCCTCTTCAATCCTAAGCGCAAATTAAAGACAAAGCCTGTAAAGGTTTAGGGGGTAGGGTTCGCTTAAAGATTCCATTAAGGGCTCCTTGATAGGGTATAGAGTATCAAGCTCCCAAGAACCGAGGCTCTAAGGAGCTCTTCTACTCCTTCTGGGCGCTATGGCTGGCGGTGCTGTCTACGCTGCTGTCTCTTGGACGGCGAGGGAGTAGAGGGGCTTTGGAGTCTTGATGTTTCTGGGGTTGGCATAGGATTTTTGTTGTGTTCGTTTTCGTTTCGGAGGATCCCTTTTTCTGATAAACTCACCACAAGTATAATATTTTGAGTTCGGACCACGGCCATTTTCTGCTCGACCCGGAACCGGAAGCTGGGCTTGGAGATTCAATTCCATGCACAGGTTTGAACAATCCTTACAAGCATACTATACTGTACCCCAAAACTTGTTTAGAATTGTTAAGGCTCCTGTATTCGCGGCATTCGAGATTTGCGGTCGCAACATGTCATATGCCTCGGCCAGCTCCGGCTTCAGGAAACGAAGGGTTGCGTGTGCTGTGGTGTGAGTGTGTGCCTTTAAAAGCTCGACGACATCACATCCCCGCAGAGTTCAAGATACTCCCGTAAACCTTTTTTCTAATTCTGGAGGTCCCACGCTTTTGCCGAGAAAGCCCTTGTCAGAACCCTGTAAAACCTTATCAACACCCCATTCTAACTCTTTCGGCCCCTAGAATATTCACGAGGTTCTGGACTGCGGCCAGCACACCGGCGCAAAAGAAGGCACGATACGATCCCATGAGGGTTCCTTGATCGAGGACTGCTGTAAGTTGATTAGTGTTTAAGAGTTCCTTTATATGTTCTTTTAAGGGTTCCTCCTGTGAGGCCCTTATCAAGACTTCCTAAAGGCTTCTTGTTATTAGCTTGGGGTTCCTTCAACGGTCCCACGGAGGTTCCTTTGTAGATTCCTTGAAGGGGTTCCTTTAACGGTTCAGAGCTTTCGATCGCAGGTTGTTTCTCTCAATATCTCACGACACACAACATCATAAGCACGATGCATCCGGCAAACGGACAGGCCCTCGATTAGTGGCACCCTACGCTTCAAACAATCCTCATTCGATTCTCTCCGTGTCGGAAGCCGACGCCCGATGTTTAGGCAGCCCAGCGCAAAGCCTGAATTTGAAAAAGGCCCTTGTTGAGCCTTAAATCCGCAAGCCTCGGGCGCTTGAACCTTACCCCATCCCCTTGTACATGTCGCCGTGCCAGCAGTAGACTGGAGTAGCATACTTTAATGCTTTTTCTGGGATCTCTTACTTAGAAGGAACCATTATGAAAAAACAGTCTATGCTTGTTTCTCCCTGGTTACTTCAAAGCCCAGTAGAGGTAGCACCAGCAGCGCTAGTAGGAGTCGTCGGCGGTGGCGGCGTCCGAGTCTCGCCGTCGTAACGCTTCAGCGCGGTGGTAATGATAGTAGTACTTATTATAATGGTGGTAGTAGTTTTGTGGTTCGTGATCTCATTGTCCTACGAATGGAGTGCCAAGGAGATGATCTTGGCGGTAGCGATGACATATCATAATAACAGAAAGAGTTTTAAAGAGTACAGCAAGTACTGATAGTCACGGAAGAAGTGATGCTGGAAATGCCCCTAATAAATTATCCGAATATTAGGCCCTTGAACAAAGCCGGGCAGGAACGTGGGGTGTATTCATCGATGGCTGTTATAAGAAACAAATATAGACTTGTAGCAATAGCAGCAACTTTAGCAGCAGTACTAATCATTATACAAGAGCAAATTAACAACATTAACGACAAGAGTTGCAATATTGACAGTGTTAGTCAGCAACAGACTCTGGACCGCAGGCCGACCTTGGGCGTCAGGCAAAAGAGATGCCAAAGAACCCGATGGAGGCAGATGACACAGCGCCTGTGCGGAATGTAGCGGGCTTGAGATTTAATTTAAGGTTGAAGTTTTAGGGCTTTGGGTTTGGATAGGAAAAATTTTTCAGATTAACGAATCTCATATATGCCAACGAGACTCGCCGTGCTGATGCAAGTTTGACGGACTGCAGCCATAGTTTCGCCAACCTGTAGTTCTCGTTCTGCGATTCGATCGTTTTGTCCGTGCGAGAAAGGGATGCCCGTAGCGGATGTAAACCTGAACCCCCACACTTAAACCCTGAATAGACCGTATTGTGTGCCAATGAAAGTCAAACACATGGATTCCGGATCCAGGAGCTGCCGGATAAGGTCTATGCAGCTTGCTTAGGTTGAGGCCTTCTCTTCGCCCGATACCGTAAGGTCGTGGGAGCGGAGTATATCGAGGGCGTCGTCGAGCAGCAGAACTTGTAGGCAAGAGCCTGGCTCGAGGACTTATACGGATTCAGGCATGCAGGCCGTTTTGATGGGTGTGAGCAAGGTAGGGAGTGAAAGCAGGGGAGAGAGAGAGAGGGTAAAACCCCTGCACCATAGCCCTGGCGAAAGAAAGAGAGAGAGGGAGAGAGAGAGAGAGAGTTCTAGCAAGCAAGCAAGCAAGATAACACATGAGGGCAGCATTGCGCCATGCCCCAACTCGCGAGGTCATGGGAATAGGGAGAAAAGGGTGGGCGTAGGCGTAGGTTTGCCTGTTGGGGGCCGGAGGGCCAAAGGCTACTCCAGACAGGGTTGTGCAAAGTTGCTCTCAGGGTACGGCTGTTCAATTCTACAGTGGGTCTGTTTCGAGATCCGCGAACAGAAAGAACAGACGTGTTTGTATCGCCACATCCTCTAGATGACCTCTGTGCCTTTATCCAAAAGAAACCAAAGCCAATAAGAGTTGTTGTCGTTCTGGCGTGGGAGAGCTTAAGGCTTACAGGATATGCCACCCGCGCCCGCCACAAAGCGACCTGCATACTCCTCCACAGCTATTCAGCCCGACGAGACATAAGATCCGACTTTCGTTTCCCCGCAGGTACCCCGTCGACAAGCATTTCCTTTTGCATGGCCGCACGGGGAGGTCCATTCGTGGACCTTCCGATCACGCCACAGTACACCCCCACACTCGGCCCTCGGTTTCAAGCTGGACCATCTCGAAGACCCGCTCTCAACGCCCATCAAGGAATTCTGAATTTTCAGACTTTTTTTCGACAGTCCCACTCCTAAGAGAGGAGGAGCGTACAGGCCTGGCACACCAGCTGCTGGCAAGGGGGGCCACGCCCACGCCGTCCATGACGGCTTTCGCGGCTTTTTACAAGGAGACCACTTAAGCCAAGAGCGGTCTTGCCTCTATGGTGTCGTGACAGGTGCAGGCTTAGTGCCGGTACGGCGGTGGTGGAGACAGTTGGTTGCAACGAGCGGGGGGATATGGCTTGATTTACAAAACCTTGCGCTTGAAAGTATAAAAAGATCCAAGCCCTAGATGCTCGAATTAGCTGGACGGGTGGTTTGTGGTGTTGGGGTTTCATGAGCCCGGACAGCGAAGCTATCAAGGGCGGGTCCCCGAATTTCTGACAAGGATTTGCAATTCACACTTCGCAGGAGCATCGATGCGCACAGAGATGTCGCTTCAGTTAGGATTGTGTGGCTTGTTCAGAAGCAAGTCAGGGTGGCGCATGTGGCCTGTATCACGGGACTCATTCCCAGTCGTTTTTGCTATTTCTCATTGCACGGTGAGGACCTGTGCCCTCAGGAGGGTGCTACTAGGTCTTTGTGCAGATGGAGAAGGAAAGATAGTTGAGGCCAATGCAATGTCTTGCCGGAAAGAGATATTTGGAAGAGAGTACTCCGCGCAGGATGCTCCTGTGAAAAGGCTAACAGCTAACTGCAAATGCTACTGTGGCGGTGCATCCGATTGGTCGCTGCTGCATCCGTACAGGCTTACAGACTGATGCACAGGCTCTGGAAGCACGTGTGCACCAAGACTAAGAGCATCTCAGCATGTGCAGATCAGAGCCGAGCTCCAATCAAGCGACTCGAGCCTTCTGAAGCCTTGGGAGAGCCTTTGCTTGCAACATCGTTGCACAGTGGGCCATCAAGTGCCTGGGACGACACGATCAACACGCATAGAAAGGGGATTGCTGCGGTCGCCGAAAAAAGACTAAAGAGGGGGCTTCGGCGGATCTATTGTGACCTTGACTATACGTCCAAAACCGTAAGCCCTAATCCCACACAACCCTACTAAAACGGATTACAGCTCCACTTGCTAGTGACCAGTGCATGGGTTGCCATTATTGCAGCTGTTTTTCCTTTCGTAGTGTGCGGACACTTCGCACAAATAAATGTCGGGGTTTCTCAATTGTCGCGGGCTTCGGATGGCTGGGGCAAACCGCTGTGTGTGGTGCTTAGGCTTAGTGCTTTGGTCTAACGGTAGTCTGAAAGTTGGGTGGTCTCTCTGGCTCTTATCATAGACCGTTCCATATTGTATCACTGCTTTCTTGCCCGGCTTTGCACAGGCTGCGAAATGGAAGGTTGTCCAAGCACTTTCATCAAAGCCCCTAGCACGCATGAACCGAAACTATAAGCCGACTGATTCCTGAGTCAAGCCACTAAGGGTAACATCACGGCGAAGAACCACGAGCGCACAGTTTGCGGTTAACGTAGTTCGTGTTGTTGATCGACCCTTTTCTGCCTGCTTATCGGCGTATCCACCCAGAGTACCTTTACAGGAGCTCAGGAAGTCCGGCGTGGTTAGCCATAGCCTCGACTGGAGTTATTTCTGTCTCGAAGGGCTTCCTGAAATCAGAGCAAGGAAGTATCGGAGCCCCAGAAAGTTCGATCTCGTGCGGTCGATGACGACGGAACCAGGTAAACCACAGGAACAGTTTCGGTGCGTGACAAAGCTCGGTCAGCCAGGAACCCATCCAACACGATCTCCAAAGTTGCGGCATGCCGTGCTCTTGGGGAGTTGTGACGGGCAAGGTGCAGCTATCCGGTGGGATGTGTTTGTGGGATGTGCATGTCGGTCACCGGTCAGGGTCTGGGGGAGGCCTTTTGGAATTACCGTGTTCGTTATCCCTGACCAAAAAGAGAAAATCGGACGACAGGAGCAACCCCAGGTAATCCAAGGTGTGTCTCCTGGCAGCTTCCTCTCATCCCGATCCCAGGTCTGGTCGCCACGCTGGGCATTGCATCCGCAATTGCAAGGCATTTCGGGCAACTTGATGTTTTCAACTGCGGAGAGAAGCCTGAGGAGATTTAAAGTACCAGGCACGTGTTGCAAACATCTATGTGCCGCAGGAGCCCACAGGCCAAGATACCCGGCCCGAAGCCTCAACCTGTAGAGAGGACATCCGAAAACCCGGGACGTTAAACCCACAGGGGAAAAGGAGCTGCCGAAGCCCCAGCTATTTGAAGGCGAAGACATACATAGGTCAGGAAGCCCGTGCCAACGGCACTCCACCAACCGTGGCTCTCCAAGGGCCTTAATCTTAGGCTCTCTTCCATAGTGGGTTTAGGGTTTAGGGGTTCGTTAATCACGGGCCTACATTATGGACGAGTCAACGATCATTCTGCGAGACTGCAGGGTCGACAACAGTGACATGAAAATTGCAAGCGCCTAACTATCGGGAAGCCATCGTCTACATGTGCATCCGTCTAAACATGGTACACACTGATATAGCTATTTGTGTAGTCGTTTTTACATCATCAAGTATTTCTTAGGTCAATCCATCCAGCCATACGTAAGTACATACAGACATTGATCTCTATGCCCCTTTCCGTACGTCGTTCCGTCCGTCTATCTGTACGTCTGTATACTTGCGTGTAGTATACATATAAGCATATATATATATACACACGCATGTGCAGAGATAGACAGACGGAGCGAGGGAAGAGAGGGAGGAGAGAAAGAACCCTGCATCCCTGCGGTTTTGGCCATGCCTGGACCCCGTGCCTTCCTGTGATTTGATCCGAGCTACTTTCGTGGTGCAGGATCAAAGCGCAGCATGCAAGAGACCACTTCTTCTCAGTCTTGGCCCCTTGCATCCTGCTGAATCGCAGCATTCTGGCCATAGACACGCTGGCACAAAGTTTAGTCTATACAGGAGAACTATAACCGTAAACTTTAATCCTTCGGATCCCTCAGCCAGGGGTTGGTTAGTGCGGATTTCGGTCTTGCATGTTCCGTATGTCTCGAAGGTAATGGTAATGTCGTTCTTCAGTATGTATGAGGATTGTCTGTTCCAGGCCGTGGGTAGAAGCTCACTTTCAAGAAGCGCTGAGATGAGGAGGTTTAAGATGGAGGCGATGGCAAGACTAATGATCGTACTGATAGCTTTCATTCTGTCCAAGGTGGCTGCCCACACTGCATGGTGCCGTGTCTTGTGATTTCAGAAGATTGTAGGCGGTGAAAATCGTGAAACCTTCAGGCTTATCGGGGCATGCGGACTCGGGTACGTAGGACCGTCGGCTGCCGAAAACCCTTGTGCCTCTCTTCCTTTCTGACTGTCTGGCTTTGTGTTGATTTATTTAGTCACTTCAACTTTAGCTAAAACGAGCAAGGATTGAAGGTTGAGGATCGTGTATGGCACTCGCAGGCTTGCAAGGAGTACTAGGTAGCTGCCTGCCGGAAGTTCAGTTCCAATCACCTTCCGTGTGCAATGTTGTAACATTGATTGTCCTCTGGTGATATATGCTCACGTGCAGTCTAGCTGGACTGAGTGGAAGCATGAAGCGAGGAACGAGCACATTCCCAGTACTAGTTTCACAAGATCGCCTGTGCGAAGCCGGTACAGAAAGTCCATGGGTCTCCTGCAATTTCATCGCGGCCTTTCCAATCACCGTCGACAGGTTTTAGGTTGTTTCCTGATAGTGCACTACTTCGTTATTACTGATGTCGAACCTTTGACAGGCCTGGTGACATGAATCGACCAAGCACTTTGACAACCCCCCACACACACCCGACACAGGTGAAAGACCCTGAACTCCAGATCTTACGCCCTGACTGGATAAAGTGCCTCCGATCTCAGCAACCTACACGGGACGAACTGTTCGAAGACTAGCGGTGTCTAGCGTTGACGGTATGTGCCATGGTCTCCACGGAGACCATCACCGAAGAAACTGAAGAGAGCCTGGCCTGCAATGCCAAGCTATTTCACTGGCCTGGTAGGATGCAGCTGTGTATTGCATGACACGGGGCACCTGCACAGCATGTTTTATTTTCTGTAACTTCGGGACTGTATTCGGTGCATCTTGCAGGAAGGCAAGGAGTGTCAGAGAGAGATCGCAAGGTCCAGCACGTCAGTCTTCCACCGCCAAGACTGAACAGCCATCAAACTGTAGGACTGACTCGCATCCCACAACATCTTCAGGGTTTAGGGTTTAGGGTTCATGACTTCTTCAAGCACAGCAGTCTAGAGCAATACCCGAGAGAGCAGAAGCTTGCAAGGAACTCTGTGGGCACGGACGAAGAGCCGCCGCACGAGAGCCTCGCTTTGCGTAGTGTTTCCTCGGGCCGTACGGTATCATATAGCCATAATGTGGTAACTATGGTTAAAACCAAAGCTTATGACGGCCCATCTGAGTTTGGGAGCATGTGCTGCGACTATTGGAAGGCACGAAGGAAGACTGGGGGCCGAAATTCAAGCCTCTCTAACTGCCGCTTACTGAAAGTCGGTGCCAGAATCGGTGTTTCCCGGAGGCCCCGCACTCACATCCGCACATCAAAGGTTTCCGGTGACAGCTTGGAATTTCGGACCTTAAACCCTAAGCCTTCTGTGAACCCTACAAGCCTTAAATTCGAATCCTTGTAATTATTGCCGAGTTGCGAGTGGCTGACACTTCTGTCTGGTTCTTAGTAGGGAATGGGGGAATGGGTTATGGGGTCTATTATTGGGGATTGATTATATAGGGATACTATAGGGATCCATTCCCCCATTCCCACTGAGCACCAGACAGACTTTGGGGGATGGGTGTTTTGACTTCTCAGGCTTTGCGACCTCTGGGTTCAGCTCGTCACCCGCTGGAGGACGATTCCCAGGGCCTTAGCAGCTCCCGGGCCGGAAGAGATCAAAGCTTACTTCATCTTGCTTCAGGCTTGAACCCTATGAGACACCCTTATGGTAAGCTTTTTGGTGCCCTCGCTTGCCAAGTGTCCAATTCCAAGCCAAGTTGCCCGGCTTGGGGGGGGCGGGCCCGGCTCGGATCGAGGGTCCCGGAGCGTTGAACTGTGCACCGGAGCCCCGATGACGGGGAGGGGCAAAGAAGGCGAGAGGGACCGTTTCCGTGGGCCGGAGAGCACCCTAGGTCGACACTCACTCACTTTAGTGCCCTCATGCTAACCCTTTTAGTATCCTTGTGGGAGCTCTAGTATAGGAACGCCACATTTCACTTGCAGGGTGGAGAAGTCCAGGGCTCGGTCCTGCGGCGGGTACTGGAGCATGCTTAGGGGTTCAGGGGTTTGGGTTTTAGGTTTTGAGAATCGTAGACTGGCTAGACTTGAGTCCAGTCCCAAAAAAGCTTTGAGAATCGTTCCCATCGCTCCCATCGCTGAGATCCGAGGCTTGTGATCTGAGTCATCTCCAACATTTCGGAGAGCCCGGGAGCTCAGCACTTTCTCTTACTCGGGGCCTCTGGCAGTTGGGTGTTTGGTCTTCATGTTATTGTCAGGGTTACGATAAAGATTCCTACTGACATCATGGTTTCTATACAGCTGGCTATAAGGATTGCTATGACGGCTGCTGCTCAGGTTCACTGTGCACTAAACTTCAAGCCTTCAGCTCGCATCAAAGGTCCAATATCTGCGCCTGAATAATCAGCAGCAGCATTCCCGGATAAGTCCCTTTATAATTATACTTCTGCTGCATGTTACCCCCAATCCAAGCTCCACTTACTAAGGCCCGGGTATCAGTGCTTGATCATCAGCTCGGCAATTCCAAAACGCAGCGGGAACGAATGTTGTGCGCAATCGTAGGCTACTCATTTTCCGTGACCTAAGTACGTATATATCCGTATATACGTACAAATGGAAAGAAGCCTGCAAGGACGCATGCGCAGAGAGAAACAGAGATATGTGTACCGGAGTTTGTGTATTTCTGTACTGTTGATTGTTTCATGTACCCCATCATCCATCGCGGCATAAGTCGAGCATTGAGGTAGCCTTGAGATGCAACATGTTGTCATAACAATAACAAGGCTTTTAAGGAAGACTGGTGAGTGCTCAGTTGGGGTGTTGTTCTGATGGCGGGACGGAGAAAATGCCAGCTCATGTAGTTTTCAGGAAGCCCACTGGCTCAAAGCACACGAGCTGCTTTTGGAGTTTGCTTGCTCAGGACTTTAAGGCCCCCCTTAATCCAAGGGTTTCATGCGACTTCGAGTTTCTAAGCCTCCTTTGCACCTTCAAGCCGGCTAGTATAGAAGTACATGTTCTTCCCTCGAGTGCCTTATCATCGCTGTTGTATGATCTACACTAAAACCCTATTCTAGTTAGGACAGGACGCCTCCTATAGTAGACCAATATGTGACTTTCAGAGTTCAGGCTTAAGGCAGTAAGCTAAACATTATTTGCTGAGGGTTTGGTTTACCTTGCCGATCAAAATGGCTGTGGTGATCCGTGGGGTGACGCTTGGCTCCTGTTAGCCGTTTTTGGTGGAGCCGAGCTTGGTGCCTGGGGTTGAGATCTCGCGACGGATAGAACCCGATTTGAGGATCCGGTGATGTCTCGATGCTAGGTTCTTCATGAGAATGCAGGTGCTTCATGTGCACTGAGCATGTGGGCATCATTACACAGAGTCACGTAGGTGAGGGTTTTACACCCGACATGCCTGGTGCGACTTGGGTGTGAAGCACTACCACCCTACCGGCAGCTTCCTAGAGATCCAAGGGGCTACGTGTCAGTTCTGGTCGGTGGGTTTCTGCTCGGTGACTCAGCTGCACGGTTTGAGAGGGACGCAAGGTGATATATGGCCATTCAACTTTTAGACTTACAGACACGGGCTCTCTCGGACCATCTCGGGCCTCATTGTCTCAACACTCCCGACTCAAGGCACCCTCTTGCCGTTGGTTATTCCGCAGCGGCAGCGCAGACTACAGGAGGCCACTTGAGTGAAGATTTGCATCCGTGTTGCGGCTTCAAGTGTGAGTAGAAGCAGTAGAAGCATTTGTCTGTTTATGCTTCGACACCGAAGGCTCAGCCGGAGACGCTGGATGCAGCCGTTGCTCGGTTAAGTTTGCTTCTAGTCGTCGTTTGGCTCGGGCAATGCAAGAAGAACAATAAACACCTGGCTACGGCTCAAGCCATTTTGGCTTTCATGTTACGGCTTTATAGCCTTCTTATCTTGGACTGTCAGGGCGGAAGCTTTGGAGTTGTAGCGTTCATGCGCCACATATCTGTTCACAGCACAAGCCCAGACGGAAAAGGTTTAGGGCGCATGGATTCGCCAGCGTTCAGGCTCAAATCAGGCTGGTGGCTTTTCCTTGGGGTGCTCTTCGAACTCTAGGCGCTGCAGCTGCTATGTTGCACTTCGCGAATGGCCCTGCTTCTATCTCCTGCAGCAAGATGACGGATGCCTTTTCATCTGCTAGCAAGGCCTGGAATTGGATGGCCGGATAGAACTGGCTGCCACGGCGTTCGTGTTTGCATTTTTGGCTCGCCATTTCGACCAAGTCACCTGTCGAGTGGGGTCCTTCTTGAAGGCTTGGCTGCTGACCCTGTGGTTGCTGCTGTGGCCTCATCGGGCGCTATGGAAGCTCGTTGCCTCGAGGCTTTGCACTTCAAGGTGCAGTCCATAGCTGTTCACTGCATGCTGTCGGCAGTAGTGCTCAGCTGGCATATGGGCGCCGATCCGCAAGCCAAAGCCCAGGACCTGCTTCGCAAGCTTACGCTTCAGGAAGCCATTGGTGGCGATGGCACGTGCTCTACAGCAAGTCCTGCAGAGATTCGAGATCGAGTTAAAGATCGTTGACTCGAAACGGACCGCCCGGAACATCCAGTCGGATTGCATCTGAGCTATGCAGGAATCCAGCGTATTCATCGCCTTCGGGTCATTTGACTACGGCGGGCACAAGCTGGACAACCCTGCTAGCTCCGGATTTGAGCACTGTGTTGGCAGTCCACGCTCCAGTCCCGCGATAATCGCCACCTTCCAATTCTTGCACGGATGGTAGGTGACGTGGCAGACATGCGCGAAGATGCTGCCCAAGGCTTTTGTGGCATCAACCGCCGCTACTTCGGCTGGGAGGAGTGGACTGCCACCGAAGCGCAGCGACACGAGCAAAGTCCAGAAGATGTTCGCTTGGCGGTGCCGACCGAAGTGGTGAGAGACCTTTTGGCAGCGTTACAGGCCACAGTGACAATTGCCCAGCCTTGCAGAAGCACCGCTGCAATTGCGGCTGGGTCTACCTCACCACGAGGTCGCCACCCTAATCAACTCGTTGCAAGCCTCCCTCGAAGTCTTGACTTAAATCTTACCAACCCATTCGGGTCAGCCCTTCCTAACATGGCCACACAGACTTCGACTGCTAATTCGGACGTAATTTGGACTCAGAATTACATTGAACATTGGGGAGAAGTTGCGACATACGGCTGCTGCGTACTCTGCGAGGTACACACATTGGTGCACACTGCATGGCACACAACTGCTGGAGCAACTGGCGCAGCAACACTTGCGTGGTGGTCCATCAGTGCATGAGCAGTAGCACGACGTGCATGAGTAGAACTTGGCTGCATGCGCCTTTGAGTGCTCAGTACGCTGCCTTGGTGCACAGTGCATGGCATACAACTGCGGGAACACATGATGCAGCGGCACTCGCATGGTGGTCCATCAGTGCATGAGAAGTACCACTAAAAGCGCATGAGTAGAATTTGGCTGCACGTGCCCTTGAGTGCCCAGTGTACACTGCATGGTATATGCACAATGGAACAGCTGGCGCGTCTTGAAATGGAAGTGCATGCCTGTTTGATACTGCTGATCCTGCATGATACAAGCGTTGTGCGGATGCATGAGACAACTCTTATGGTGGATGCACAACGCATGTCTGAAATCAGGAAGAGCGCGGATATTGCAGGAGCAACGGGCGGTGCGAGAGTTTGCCCTACTGCCATAAACCTCGCCTGACTTGTCGAGAGCGAGTGACAAAAAAGTCATGAGCTGCATTGGAATGCTAGAAGCTTGCTGATCTTCTGCATGCTACCTGAAGAGTTTATGTGTTCCTGACCGGTGCATGTTGCTCTCAAGCCTGCACGATGTCGTTGAGGATATGGTCCTCGAAGATGGGGCAGGCGCCCTTCACAAGACGAAACTAAGAAATGGGGTGCTTAGCTTTCTGTGTGGGATCAGGCTCGATTGTTCCTGTTGGAGGGCTGCTGTCAACACGTTGTTGCATATGATCGTTAGTTGGTCGTGGCGTGAAATCTTCAATGTGCTTGACAGCTGGGCTTGCAGGACGATACCGGTCCAGCGAGCCAGCTAATGTGTCGTCGAACCAGTGTTGCTGCAGACCTTGCCTTGCTTGTCCGAATGTGAGTGTCAAAAAAGCCCCTAACAGTACTATGAACAGTAGTAGAAATTTCCTCGATAGTAGCACCGATGATGATAGATGGCCTGTGTTGAACACGGCCTCTCTGGGATTCCTTTCGTCGAAAACATGACCAGCGTGGAACCAATAAATTAAACTATTCATGGTTGTAGAGGAATAGGTCCAAATTCGAAGCCACAAGTCCCTAGGACACACTCAATAACTTGACATGCGTTAGCCGGCGGGGCTTCAAAGAACACGGCATGTTCGCATGGGTCTCTTTAGGGCCGTGCTTTCGTTTCATGACTTCTGGATGGTTCTTATGATCTCCAACTGTAGATTCTTGCGATGGGTAGGTTTAGGGCGCTCTACCGAAGTTTTTTCAGCTCATCTTTCTTGCTTTCAGCGTGGGATGCATTAACCTCTGGAGCTTACACGCTGACACTCCGTTACCTCGGCCCAAGCTCCAAACAATGATTTGGCGGAGCAACTGGTGGCAGTGCTGGTGAGTGTAACCGGAGCAGAGACTGGCGCTTACGTATCTGGTAGCACACCGACTGAATCGAATCCCAAATCCTTTCGACTCTTCACCCTAGAAACCTGCTGTAAACCCTAAAAAGCCTCACACTTGAATTTTACCAAGCCCTATAACCCCCTCAGCCCTAAATCCTCGCCTGGAGAGTCCGGGTTGCGAGAGTTCAATTCCGAAAAGACCCATCGCCAAGGTGTGGCAAGCACCCGCGGCCGATGCCCGCGAAATCTCACGCTGGAAACTAAGTCGCCAGTGGCAGGCCGGAGCCCAACGACTGGCTTCAGGGCTGATACTCGTAGGGCTTATAGGGGTTATAGGGTTTAAAGAGTTCAGGGTTTAAGGGTTTAAGGATTGTTGGAGCGATGTGGGGTTGTGCTCTCGTCAAAGGGGTCGCGTCCACATGGGATATGATGTTGAGGAGGTGTGTTGCTCAACCACAGATTTGCGAAGAATCTGCTCCTGCCATGAAAGGTAAACCGGTTGCCGTTTCAGTGCGATCCTCTGGATCGTGTCACTTTGGCCCAACAAGCAGAATTTCACTGCATAAGTGGGAAGCTGTTTTCTGAAACTACCATTAGCTCCCTTCCCGGGCTTTACTTTTTTTCCAGTGCCAGGATTTCGCAGCGCACTAAAAGCCAGTAAACTCTTTGGCTTGGCTCGCAGAGTGACATGTTTCCTGCATGGCATGGCCTCGGTGTTTTCCTGGTTTGCAGGGTGTTGTTGTTTCGCGGATCTTCCAGTCTAGGTTCAAGCTAGAGATGTTACATGGAGTATCATGCTAGCAGCTAGCACCCGAAGCTTGTTTTTTGGAGATAGTGCTGCAGTGACCCTTGTAGGACTGGTCTGGCTACTCAGGTTTATGTGATCAGCGCTCGTGGAGAGGAGGGCCGTGAGCGCAGGAAGAAGTTGAAAAAGGACCTCCGGGAACATCTCAGAATGTTGGGTTATTTACATAGATGGATAATCGAGGCACACATAAAAATACATACAACACAAAACTAGGCAAACTAAGTTAATTATCTACACATGCATGCATGCTTGCATTCATAATTACGTCAAATTTTAAAACATGCATGTACACACGCACATACACACACATATGTGCGCATGGTACATACATACATATAAATATAAACATACATACTTACATACTTACTGTACCTACATACATACCTGCTTACATATTTACATACACTTGCCTACCTGCCTGCCTGCCCATCTACCTGCCTAGCTACCCCTTACCCACTCACCCACCCACCCGCCCACCCAGCCACCCAGCCACCCAGCCAACTAGCCAGCCAACCAACCAGCCAACCAACCGACCGACCAACCAACCGACCAACCACCCAACCAGCCCGCCACCTACATACGTACAGACATGCATGCATGCATGCATGCGTGCATACATACATGCGCATGTATGTATACCTAAGTCGAACTCTAGATGTATATCTATAATTGTCTGTGTATGTATATGTATATGTATGTGTATATATATATATATATATTTTTTTCTTAATATATAAGTCTATATATATATATGTATATACATATTTAGATAGATAGGTAGATAGATCCTACCAAACTCGTTGGATGGCCCCTGTGGCAGCATCTTCGGGATGACCCAGACCCTGGGTGCACGCCACCTTTCTACAGGATGCTAGCCATGAAGCAGACTAGCCACAGACCGATACTCCCAGGTCCGGAGGCTCTGTAGCCTTGTCGGGGCATCCATCCCTCCCGCCGAGAGTATGTAGACTATAGAGATCCAAATGTAGAGAGATCCGAATCGAGGAGCTGGAAGCAGCAGGAATCGCGAAGAACGTCAGTTACTGGCCGTTTGTGGATCCCAGGACCCCCGGAAGCCGGAAAAAGCTCCCAAGCCTCTCCTTGGGATTTGGTGTTTTGCTTGAAATGCAGCCCTAGTGCCTCCCTAAACCCAGCATACGCCGGAAGTGCAGGCGTTGTGTTTCCATTCCAAGGTTCCCTGCATCTGCATCTTCCCCTGTATAAAACCCCCGAAGGACAGATCCGAAGCTGGCACGAGAGTTGGGCAAGGACGCGCCAACACGACCAGGGATGCAGATTTGCTGTAGGCCTTTACCTACAGGGTTCATAACAGCATGGAGCTATAGGCTGGAATCGAGGCAGAGTTCTGTACTTTAGGCTCATATCAAGTTTACAGGACTATGGATCGGTTGCTTAATAAGTCCCACGAGCGTACCGATGTAGTAGAGTTTCGAGCAGCTTCGAATTGCAGTGGCCGACGCGCAATTCAGTGGTAGTGGGGGTGGTGGTGCTGGACTTGCATCCGGCTGACCTATCAAACCGTCTGACAGAAAGGCCTTCCAGGATACGTCCGATTGACGATCCAACACCCTGAAGCCGACTTACACCCCGAAAGTGTAAGGTCAGGGAGGGAGGGGGCGAGCAGGGCAGGGCAGGGCATACTCCAATCCTGAAACCTACGCAACGCTTGCCAGAGAGTCTGGTGCATGGGGACGTTGTGCAGCATGTGCAATGCTTCTCAGTTTCTCGGACGGCTGAACTGACTGCAGAGATCTCACAGAAGAACAGACGCTCCGAATCTCAAGTAAATCAGAGAGCAGAGTGCAGGAGTCGTGCCCCTGCGACGAGTCGATGGCACGGGCCCTCACTCACCGACAGATTTACGAGAAGGTCATCGACGAGCCTTTCCTGGGCTTAGGGATGACAGGGCCTCCTTTGTGGATGTATGTCGTTGCTCGTGCAGAATCGGACGTGCGGTTTCGAATTGCTAGATTCCACCGGCTTTTAT
Source organism: Symbiodinium sp. clade A Y106 (assembly GCA_003297005.1). NCBI lineage: Eukaryota > Dinophyceae > Suessiales > Symbiodiniaceae > Symbiodinium > Symbiodinium sp. clade A. The sequence continues at coordinate 256,660 of BGNK01000291.1, read as the reverse complement.
TGCTATTCAGCACAGCTTAGCCTGGCTGTTTTGAGCCATGTCCTAAACCCTACAACTCCGCAAACCTGAACCTTGTGCTTGCTTCCAAGGAGCAGTTGACCTGTGTGACCCGGGCTGCAGGGGTTGGGTTGGAGACTGTTGGTAGTTCGGAGTGAGCACACTTGGTGGTGTCATGGCGTTGCCAGTGCCCCAGGGCGTTTGTGCCCAACTCGACTCTACTACCCTTGTTTCCCAGATATTCACATGCAGTGGTTATTTCTGGGCTGTTCTGTCCTCCATACTGCGTCCCTACTGCGTAGTTGGAAAGTCCTGCTTTGATTTGCAAGTGGCAGGTCAAAGAAGCCTTTCCCACATCCTTACACCGTGGCAAACCAGGACGACATGCTCTATCCAAACTACTAGTTACCGTCGCCGCAGGCTGTAAAGCCTAACCACAAAACCCCTTGCTGCTTTCCGGTTTGAGTTGCGGTTGAAGCTGACTTGAGGGCAGTGGGCGTGCCTCCTTGCCTGGCAGTGCCGAGAGTAAGTGGACATCTCTCTGCCCAGGCCACGATCTTCGAGGATACCGTGTCCTTTGCTTTGGATTTCCAGACACGGCTCTCGACTGTGAAAGAGAGTGTGCCGGGTGCTTAAATCTTTGCAGAGTGGTGCTACTGTTTTCACTACTGTGCTGTATTACATGCTGGATGCCTGAAATCGGTTGCCAGCTGGAAAGCGCATGTCGTAATGTTGTCGCATTGTGATTCACGACCCGTCATACGGTTCTATAACGCATCGGGAAAGTTCCGGCCTGGAACCCTGCATCATTCTGCTAGCGCACTTGTCTTTTTGATTCCCGCTAGTGTTCACGTTCGGTCAGCTTCGAATTTGACGTGCAATAGGCCAAGTTCTGAACCCGCGACGACTTGAAGCCCCAAATGCGAAAACTGAAAGTATTGCTCAAGGTGACGATGCATGTCGACTACTGAATAGGTTTTGGACCTGCTGCTGTTGCTGGTGCTGCTGCTACGACACACTACGACCGAGACCATGAGCAGGACCACTACTGACTAGTTCGACGACGGCTTGCAATAAGAGTTTAACGGGAAAGATGGTAACATGAGAGAAGCCAAGAATTCAGTACTCAGCCATGACCCATGCGGTCCATACCGCTGTCGCAGCTTAGCATGCTTGATGCTTGAGTCTTGACCATAGTGAAGGCTGTTTCCCCTCACCTTCCCTGAGCCTTGGGTTGGAGGCCAGCCTTCGATGTTCTGCAGCTGGGCTACTGCGGCGACGCCCCGCCCAAAGATGATCGGAAGATTCCCAAAGTGATGCTCGGTTGAAGCGGGTGGGGGTGTGGTTCGGGCTCGGAATTGGGTCTAGCATTCACGGGCGGGGCCTAGGAGTGTGCATCCTATGGCCACGCTCAGGACATGTGATGCTGTAGAGATACTCCTGACAAGTGTCAGTCTGAAAGGCCTGCGCACTGGCAGTCCATCCTTCGTCCTTTGCCGCAGTGTCGAAGCTAGGAAAAATGCAGAAGCCCAAATTGAACAACAATATGGGCCATATAGGTGCTTATTCCGCAGCCCTTTGCCGTAAGCCATGAGGCCCAAATCTGCTTGGAGCTTCTTCGCTTCACTTTTGGGGATCGGCTTTGCGTCTTTTGAGCAGCTTTTCTGTCATCGTTGTCGTCATCGTGGACGTATGCTTCGCAGATTTGAACTAACAAGACTCGCCCACGGTGTCAGGAAGTATGGGCTTCCTGGAGATGCAAAGTGCTTTCACTCGCACCTGGGCATTCCTGGGTTTCCTTCTCCGCTATCTGCCAGAAACAGCAGCAGCTGGGGGTCATAGTTTTTCGGATCTCCAAGCTAAACCCTGTCTCGTGAAGTGCGTGCAGTTCTGCTCATTCGGCATTGCGGAAGGCTGCCCTGGGGCTTTAGGGATGTTGGATCGTTCGGGACGTGACGGATGTCGACTGTGGGTGCTTTCCCGGGGCTGGTTGGAGCGTGAAGATTTGGTCATCGTAACGCAGTGGCTATTCCTTACGGTTTCTTCCTGTGATTATACTGCTATGCTACAATATGCCCCCATGCCCAACATACTCGAATTGGTAGGGCCTTGGTTGATTTGTTGCATGGCGTCGGCACGCGGCTTAGGGCACGGAGAAGTGAAATCTCGTGTCTTGGAGCAGCTAAAGACAACCATGATGCTCTGAAGGTATGTCGTGAGTTTGCCTGGGGCCCTGTTCCTGGCGAAGGTGGGACCTTCGCGGTTCAACCCCGTCAACAGTGTTTCACCTGGTCAACTCCCTGAACAGCAGATGTTGTGCATACCGGTACCTAAAATCCCGTACTGTGGGGAACAAGCGCGAAATTGCCATCCAGGTGCCGTAATCAATACATCGGGACAGCTCAGCTCTCAAGGCACCTCTTGGCCAAAGAAAAGTGGCATGCAAGAGGCTGCAAGCACTTACAAGAGAACTACAACTAAAGCAGAACAAGTTCGGTGCTCTATATCGGATTATGGGATCCGCAAGGTTTCCTGTATAAGCCAACGCATCCCAAGTACCCTCCCCCCGAAACCCCCCGTTTTACTACAGGCTCACATAAAGAGAGTCCGACCACGCGACTCCTTGCCTGCAGGCAACGCCACAGGTGTACCTTGCCCTACGTAACTTGAGGTACCTTGGAATCCTTATCCTAAGACACCGGAAAAAGATGGCAGAGAGTCAACCCACATACCTGCATACGTACATACCCGTGTTATCGGCTTGGTGGTATCTTGTCTTTCCTGCCACGAAAGCATGTGTTGCAGCCTCCTCGAGGATCTTCCGCAGCGGTTCCGTTCTTCAGAAAATTCTTTGATGATCTTGCGGACACGTACTTGTAGTGTACGACGGCTGAAAGGTTTGTTGAGCCTTAGGGTTCAGATTTGGCCTCCCGGAAGCTGACGGGGTTTGCTTGACGAACTGGACCTCGTCCATGTATATGCGTGCGTAACTAACAAGTACATGCCTCTTCTGATGCACGGATGCGTATCTGCACGTTCTATGTTACAGGTTTAAGTACGTGCAGATACATATGTGAGGATGCACCAGTTTTCGTTCTTGTGTTTGTCTTTCGATCTATAGCACGGACAAGCCGATCGCGTGCACACGCATGTACAATGGCGAGTGTCTCTCTGGCGATCTTAACGTTCCTGTCTGCACACACACACACTAACCCAGTGACCAGGGGGAGGGAGAGAGAGAGAGAGAGCGAGCGAGCGCAAAATTTTTAAAGATGTGGAAGCTGGGAAGGCTAATCGGCCTTTGAAAGCAGCTCCCGGTGACATGATCGATTACCTGAAGGACTGCTCCTAAAGGATGGACTGCTGAGTGCTTCCTGCTTGAGCGGCCCTGTTGAACAGGACCATTTTCACGTGCGACCATACGTGAGCCGGACGTGCCTTGGAAGCAGCATATGTGGGGTTTAGCTCTTCGAAAACTTTCGTGATGTGGTCGGGCACCCTTCCAACACCTAACATTTCTGCACAGATGATGCAGTGCTTCGTGCCTGCGGTTTGAGCAGTCTTGCCTTGTGGCAGGGACAAGAGCACGTGGAACAGGCCGCTGAGATGTGGATTCGTCATGATTTTGTGTTTTGCTTCAGCCGGTTGAACCTAAGTAAGCGGATCTGTCGTTGTTGTCTTCTATAGATTTGGATTGGGTGGAAGCTTCTATCAAAGGGAACGGAAAGCTCGTTTACAAGCCTCCGAAATTTAGGCATTCTCCCGCCGATTGAACTCCATATATGTACATATACACTACATAGCAGCATACAGCTTCATATTGTACCCCAAGCAGGCATGTAGGTCCGTTTCCCAAGCTCACGCCAGAACTTTAAGGAGATAAACCAATGGTTCACGGTCTGTATCTTGAGAGGCCCCCAAGCTCCGACATACCTCTCTGAATTACATGTGCTGTGTCTTAGGCAGATGTCTCTGCCTGGATCGTTCTGGAGTCTGGATCCCGCCTTGACATGGCAGTAATGCCGGGGCGGAACTTACGCTCTTTCGATGCGTCATATTTGCGACTCATCTTCGGGCCGAGAAATGGGCAAGTATCACATGCGGTTCGGATACATAGTGGCTCCAGTTTAGCAGTAGTATCATCAGTTGGCACATATTGACACTGAAGCGAGTGGCGATGATCTGTAAATTGGCATTCCTCGGCGTACAAGTTTCCAAAACAGCCAGGATAGCAGTCGTAGATGCCCTAAACCCTAAACCCCTCATACCTTGATGGGAAGCATCCTGTTGGGGCATGTGGATAGCACATTCTGCAAGACAAGAAGTTCAGTCTCTGCCGCATCTCCGAAAGAGATGAATGAGGATCCCAGCGCCTCTGGCAGACTACCAGGCTACACCTCCAAGCCTCTAAACAGAGTTGGGCTTGGGGGCCTTGGCAGATTCTGTCAGTTTGAGGCGCAGGCTCTCGTAGATGTCGGGCAGAAAAGGTGCGCGTTTGTCCATGTTCTGCTTGGCAACATGTCACACTGTACTATAATATAACATATCAATGTAATGTAACATTCTGTAATATAATAGGTATCACTTAGTCTAGCCAGCCCGACCTTCGTATCTGGTGGCAGACGGGTCCGAGAGTTCCCATACTAAATCAAGAACGCAAGCATGTTTTTCCTGGTCTCACAGGGAACCCTGTACACAACCCCATGAAAACTTGATCTCGGTTTTGTAGACTCCGGGTCGGCCTGGCTAGACTAACTGATACCTATTATATATTATGGTATGCTTATTACATTATGTTATGTTATAGTACAGTGTGACTGGGTTTATTATTAGGGCCTCCATGTACTTTGCTTTAGGGGTTAAGGGTGTTGGTTTTCGCAGGGTTCATGTTTTTTGGCCTTCAGGTCTGACCTCGCAGCTCTCTGGCGACAGGCCTTTGGCCCCACGCGGGATGTGCCAACCAGGTGGGGGTTCATGTGGGCTTCTCTGGCACCCATGGCGCAGCACTCGTGCTGCTGCACACTGGGGCCAGAGGCTAGCAGCTTGAGGTTGGTGGCCGTGCGGCTGAATTCGGCTCGGTGTCTTGCCAAGGCCTCCAAAATCGTCAAGGCCATGAACACACTCGTTAACCGTTAACCTTCAAGACTGTAAACCCTGCACCCCGAAGTAGCAGGCAAAAAACCTTCCAAACGCCGCCCCCGGCATCAACGGGCAGGTTCTTGGCTTCGTTGGTATCCACCTGCGAGTGCGGGTCTTGGCTCCGGTCTGCTTTGATTTTAACGCTAGGTCGCCCGCCTCGGCTCGCCGGAGACCAGCACTGTGACAGAACGTCGACTTGCTCCTGTAATGTACTGCGAAGTGGGAGGGAGGGGGGCAGGGACGGAGGGGGGGCAGCAGAAGGGTGGGGGGGCAGAGGGGGGGGCAGGGGCGCAGGGCCTGGGCTAACAGGGGTTTCGGCGGATTTTAACGGAAATAAACAGTCAGAATGAGTTTATAAAGCAAGGCATGGTCTTGTTCTTCATACTAGCCCATTCCCAATGATTTGTCAAGGCCTGTTCTGTTCCACTAGACTAATACAGGGGCCTTAATAGTTAGAATAGGGCCCCAAAACTTTAACTATATCTGTAATAATACTGGTAAGGAAGCACCCAAAAATAGTATTGGTTATTTGGACCCCTTTTTTTTACATCGTTGATCCATGACCTCAGCCGGTCGCTTGCTTGTCCTTTCCATGCCTCGTTTGCTAGGGTTTAGGGTTATAGGGCTTAGGGCGCGAGTCAAAGCCCTAAACCGATTCCACGTCAGTCTGCTGAGGGCATTGCCTCGGTCGCAGCTTCTGCAAGCTTTCGCTGAAGCCCAAGTGCACAAGCTCGAAACTTGTTTTCGGGGTTCCTATAGGGTTCAAGGCTGGGAGGTGTACTGGTGTTGTGAAGCTAGTTTCGGAGTTTACAAATCTTCCACGAGGCTTGGCGCTCTCAGCGGCTTCTGCGTGCGGTCGTTGATGGGAAGGGTTCACGAAGGGCCTGGCTGACGGTGATGCTAGCGATTGGACCGTGCGGTGGCGTAGTTGTGCAGGTTTCGTTTACCCCTGTCTGAGAACCTATCTGGGCTCAGAAATGTTAGTCAAGGTTTCAACATTTATCGCCCGGGATTTTTCGGGCAATACTTCACTAAACGAGCATGTAGCTCCAAGAAGCTCTTAGTATTAGTGAAAGCTCAACCTTCCAGGTGCTGTAGGAAGAATGCAGCGAAATCCAATCCTCGTAGGGTTTCATTGATGACATCCAGGCCTTCTGCGCCCCCCGTGTGACTTTCCGGGAGTGGTCCAATGCTGCAACCTGGCCTGACACGGTAGGATCAAGGGGTGTGCAGCTTGGGGTCGTTGGCATGTTTAAGGCTGAGCGGCTGTCAACATGTTTCGAATCTGAAGCCACGAGATCGGACTTCCCAGCTTTGGGTGAAAAGGGCATGCGCAGGCCAAGCTTGCAAACAGAAGGTCTTGCAGAGCCTTCTATAATCTCCGGCTCAAGTGTGTCTTCGCATGAGTATGGTTCTCCATCCCAGTTTCTGATCGGATGGCAGTTCTTCAGGCTTCTGTACCAAAGCCTTATAATAATCGTCATGGTAATTCTTATAGAAAGTATTCAGATGAACACTTAAGTATTTCAAGCATCATAGAGTTCCTCGGGCAATTGAGGTGCTTTTGGCCTACGAAAGGCAGGGCTGGAAGGAATTGGCGATGGATGAGCAGGGAGTTGTTGTAAATGAAGACTATCTTAGGGTTATCGCTTATAGTACTCACCTGCTGACTTCAACAGATGTAGTCAGAGAAGGACCCTTGGTGGAGTCCTAGGTCCTTTTGTTTCGATGAGGCACAATGATGCACACAGGTGTCTCAAGGGCTGTGGGTAACAATGCGGAGAGGTTGCTGAGAGAGGAAGAGATTGTCAGACGGAGGTACGGCGGAAGCCCACCCCGATCCCGAAAGAATTCAACTTCAGAGACGATCTTCAATTTTGAGTTTTGCGAAAGGCTTTTCAGTGTAGAACCCGATGAGCGGATGCCCAGACATGTTTGAGGCACGATCGTAAAAAGACGAGGCATGATCTTTCAGACGAAAAGTCTGAAGCAGCTCAACCGAAGATTCTAGTTTGGAATTTTATTGTCAGGACCTTATGAAGGACCACAACCCCAAACTCGCCCACCCCAACTATTGCGCACCATTGAATCCTGAATATTTGAAACCACCAGCGCTTGCACGGTATGGGATATCCGGATATCTTCTGGCGGGTCCCATTTCCAGTGAGGGGTGTGGGTACGGACGGATCCGATGAGCTATGGCTGCATTAATGATGGCGGTTGTTACCATATGCAGTTTGGTGCATGCTATACTCTTTTCTGATATTGTTCATGTGTTGCACCTGTGCGAAGCAGAAGTCTTCTCCCGCCCGACACACACAAACACACACCGCAAACGCCTGTGGCTGTAAGAAAGATTTGCAATATTGACCCCATGCCCTCGCCCTCAAACCCGAATATCATATACCAACGGTACTGCGCACGGCGTGTTTGATTGCCTCACTTTGGTGAGATCCATAGTGAAGAAGTTCTCGGTCTTGGTGAACGATTATCTTATGACATCTGAGCCCCTGAAACCTGAGTTGGAGGTTCAGCTTCTTCCTGACCTACCCGTTGTCGTACTATGTACGTAACTAGGGATAAGTACTGACTGTGCTTGCAGTTGGGTATACGTACGGTGCGAAATACGTTTAATTCAGCACCTTGATCGTCTGAGTTGATGCCGTAAGAAAATCCTAACCCCCACCCCTTTAGAATGTTTCGTATCATTGGTTAGTACAACGAACAGTTGGCACGAGTCGCACTACTAGTATGGTGAGTATTGTTAGTATTATTGTACTGTCGTGTGTACTATTCGTATTGGAAGTGTGTCAAGGACTAAACCCCAAACCCTAAACTCTATAACGGTAGCAATCTGACCTCATGAAGCCGCGCCTGCGTTGAGCGAGTGCGCGAGTCGAAACTCCAATAACCTCGCCTGGCTTGTCCAAGTGTGAGCGCTGAAACCCTAAACCCTTGACATTGCACTGTGAGGCTCGCCGACCTGGCTCTGACATTGCGGAGCGGCGGGAAGCAGCTCCGGCAGCAGACGCAGTGTCGGGTTTCGGGCTTAAGATTTATGGTTTAGAGCCTTGGGTTTCGGGCCTAGGGTTCAGGGTTTCAGAAGACTGTCGATGCTTGATTCGTTCGTGTGTTTTTGCCGCTCCTTCGGTTGCATCCCTCGTGAGGGTGAGAAGGCTTTGCTATCGAGCAGTGTTCGCTGGCACACATCCAAGCTCCTGCTGAAAAGGGTTTCTTGTATAATATAGAGTGAGCTTCATGCAAGGGCCTGCAAGGGTTCCCGAAACTGTACCTTACGGACATGAAGATCACGAGGCTCCAACTTTCTGGCATAGCTACCAGGGGGCGTGTCAGGTGGGAGATGTGCAGTTAGGGCTGGGAATGGCAATTGAGAGCGGCTTTTTCAGCAAGACGGTGCTTCTGTGTAGACGGCCGCTTTAAGGCTCTGGGTATGAAGAATATGGCGGAGGCCATGAAGGTCATTTCGAGCAACATTGGTGTTCCAGGCGGTTTCCTCGGCCAGATCAGGACGTCGTGATGAAGGAGAGTGTGCTTGCTTGGCAAGTTTGGATGCAGAGTTCCGAACTTGTAAAGGCTGATCTTCAACAAAATTCAATACCCCTCTTGGCATTAGGCATTGGGCCCCGATGTTGGAGCCTACCAGACCCAACAAGACCTATCAACACGGTAGTTGGTTCGGGCGAATGGTTGAAGCAGCGCGGAGCCGGAGCACCAGATGGTCGAATGTCCGAGGTTGTAGGAGGCGCAAGGCATTCAATTTAGGCTTCGTTCGCTAGTTTGCCAGCCTTGAGTCTGCACACCGCAGCTTCTATGTCAGGAAGCTGTCCAAGGCTTCGGAAAGCTGAAGACATTCCCACTGCATAACCCCGTGCCATCAGCCTCAAGGTCTTAAAGCCTACTTCGACTGTTCTCTAACCCACTACGAGAGGAACTCTTTGATTCCTTTAACAGTCATGACGGCCGACCCGGCCAGCGAGCCAGCTGCGCCGGTCAGCGCACCCATGGCAAGCTTACGAGACTCGGAGGAAGGGCGCTGGTTCTGCTGGAAGGCTTGCCATGGAGTTCGGGATCTGGAGCGAACGCAGGCTTGCGAAGTATTTTGGGCTTTGGATACGGCTGGTTTGCTTGGGTTTGTGAGCACCTTCCGGCTTAAGTTGGGGCTCGACATTATTCAACCTGTTTTGTTCAAGTGAAAGATTGGAGCGATTCCAGGTAAACCGAACCCCTCTAAACCAGGTACCCACGGCTGCAAGGCTGGAGCTCTGAACCTTGATGTTGACTTCGTAGTTTTGGTGCACAGGGCTCTGGCAGGTATTGAAGTTTGTTTCGCTATGTTGTGTTTTTGGTTTGTGCAGGCTGGCACCGACCCTGGCTCAGTGCACCTCCTGAAACCGACCACGAACCGACAGAAATTATCTGGCTGCATCGGCTGTGAGATCATAACCCTAGAACCCTTTAGAACCCTGCCGGGCCCCTTTCTTCATGACCCCACGCGCCATACCGCCCCACCTATGCCTGAAAACCGCTAAGCGCATGAAGTGCATGGCAAGCCTGACATGACTCAGAAGGATTGCATGATACCGAGCTTGGAGAGCGTTGAGATGTCACTATGCCGGCTTAGAGTTTAGGGTCCAGGGTTTCAGGGTTTTATTTAATGCGCTCAAAAACAGTGTAGGGTTAAGAGGGGCGCAGGGTGCAGGTTTCTGCCTAAGGCGTGAAGCCCAGTCATTCAAGAGCCTAGGAAGCAACCGCCACTTCCTCACAGTGGTGTGCGTGGGCTTTTGCTTCGTATTCTTGAACCGGGCGCTTTTCTACGACTTGGCTCCTCGTTTGGATCAGATGACTCGATTCATGGAAGTAGCTTTCAGCCGTCGAGTGCAGGGTAGAATATATAGTTGCAGGAATCTACCTTCCATGGGCCGTTGTTGTGCAGACGGTGTCCAGCCACATCTTTGTAACTCCTGTTCCCCCCCCCCACATGATCATCTACCAGCTGTGCTTGACTGTTTTTTCGCCCTTTACGATTGAGCGCCTGTAGCTGCGCAGGTCGCCTGTTTTGCGCTTTAAACCAAACGAGACACAAGTCTTGCAATCCTAATTTTAATGTCTAGCACTACAAGAACTCCACGCCCGGAACCCTAGGCCCTGGGAGTTGTGGGTGCAAAACCGACCCAAACCGAAAGCCTTGAACCCCAAACCCTATTCCGTGCCGAGTGTGAGCGTCGAAACCCTATTCCGTGCGAGTGTGAGCGTCGAAACCCTATTCCGTCGAGCTATGTCAATCTTATAGGGGCTCAACAGACTTTGAACCAAAGGCTGATGGACCTTTGTCACACACCTTCAGGACCTCGTCGAGACTGACAGACGTACGACGTATACCTAGCCCTACACCCCCGAAATGCGAATATGAGGGCTCCTCTGGATGGAAGCCTCCACATCTCTCAGGAGAATTCCTTTCTCATGTCCATCGTCTACTGCGACGATCCGACCCCGCCTTGCCCGCAAGGGTCAGTCCAGCTAAAGGATGCGAGCCTCGCCTGCCTAATTAGGAGGTCTGACTAATTTTTCTGAAAATACCAACATAGTTCAAGCTCGCATGTAAATAATACTCGTACATGTTTATCTCCCTCCCAAAAAAGCCGACAAATGGTTCGGGGTATGGGGTTAGTCTGGGACCAGGAGCTTCTTATAATGTTGCAGCTCGCCGTCGGCCATGCAGACGGAGTGGGCATTGACCTAGTTGAAAGCTGACCCACGATTCAGTGAATAATTTGGTTGTGGACAGAGGCCTTGGGTCCAAGCTTCTCATCTTTGGCCTAGGTGTGTTGCGGAGCCTGCAAGCTCCCCCCAGCGACTCGGAGTTCAGTTAAGCTTTCAATTCGGTAGGTGTTGGTCAGCTCTTTCTAGGATGGCCCAAAGGGGCCGACAAAACATTCAGAGAAATTTGGCCAAGGAAGGAACGAGAGAACCTGTCGCATGTCTTGAGCCCGAGTCGTGGATGAAGAGTAAGTTGCTTCGGTTGATGATATAAATCCTGTATTTCCTGAAGGACCCTAGACTATGGGAATTATGGTGTATTCCTCATTGCAGGATTTCGTCTGGCGCTCCAGAGCTCCTTCAGTTTGCCTTTACCTCGTAAGACATTGGGTGGTTGTCAAAATTATGGGCCCTTTGGGGTCCCTAAGAAAATGCGGGGACCCTAATTTTAACAGCTACCCACATGTCTGATGTCGCTGCATTGCCATCGGGATGGTGCGAATAGAGATCCACTTCATGATGCCCAAGGTGGTCCTTCTCGAAGCACTGTGCTGCACGAAACCGAGTGCCTTGGACCTGCGCTAGCCAATGGTTCAGACCCCGTCGTCATCCCTTGGATCTGACATGGACACGAAGGCAAAAATAGCAGAGCTGCAGCGACTTCTGCCAAACCCCGTACCTTGTCTCCGAACTGCCCGAATCACGGCAAGCTTGGTTCTGCTCTGCCTCTGCAGGTTTTGAATGCCGCAAAATCTGCGATGTCCATGATTTCCACAGCAGACGGGGAGACTCGGCGTGGTGTTGAGCTGGGGCAGAGATTTGCAGCGGTGCATGCGCAGATAGACTGCCTGAAGTACCTGCCCTCCAGCTGTGGGGTGTTTGGGAAAACCATGCGCGAGTGTGAATGCATCAATCCTGTATCGAATGTCAGCTTTTCAGATCATGTGAGCCAACAGGGGCGTTTGGTTCGGTGAGGCACTGTTTGTCATTGTTGTGTAATGATTACCAACAAAGACGAGCCTGGCCCGGTCTGCCTGGACCTTGAAAGGTAATCTTTTCTAGTTTGGCCGGGTCATGGTATACTTCATGGCCAACAAGAAAAGGCAACGAGCTTCTGGTGCCCCAAGCCCTAGCAAGGACTACAAGTGCTGTTGAAAGAGGCGTGGCTGTATGTTCTGAAGTTGGTATCTCCTTGCCCCTTCCCTTCTTTGAAAATATATTGATGGCAACGTGACGAAAGGTGGCGGCAGTAGTCGTCGTTGTCGTAGTAGATGTAGGAGCCATGGTAGAAGCAGCGGCAGTGGCAGCTGCAGCAGTAGTGATTCGCAATCACAGTAGTCTTGGCTTTGGGATGGCCTGAGGTCGGCAGCGCTGTGGCCGTGATTTTCCTGGGGCCACTGCTGGATTGGCACCAGTGCTTCTAGTTTAGCTAAGTAGGAAAGAAATCCAACCGTCGAAAAGTAGTCGGCTTTACGTGCATCTCTGCAACGCTCGTACTTGTCGAATTTTTGGCTTTTCGGCTTTCAGCCTCTGTAAAATGCACTTGTCGAGCTTCTCGGCGCTCTTCGGGTTTTCTGCTTTTCGACTTGTGGTGTGTTTCTATTTCTGCGCTCTTTGCTCTTTGAAGGTTTTTCCTGTCGAAGTTCCGATTTTAAGTTTTCAATCATTTTGTCCAATTTGGGTCTGGCTGAACCCCAATTTAGCGGTTGCAGACCAGTCGTGCGCCCGAAAGCACCAAGTAGTAGCCAACACAACAGCAGCTAATAAGTAGCCAAAATAGAACTTTTGGTTGTTTTTCCCAGTTCCCTTGTAGTCGTCATTTGACCAGAACGGTTGAGGTTTTAGTCTTTGGATGTTCACTTTTTCCTATAGTTGTCGAGATTTTGACTTGTCGACGTTGTTACATTCTGACTTTTCGCCCTATGCTGTGCTTTTCGACTTTCCGCAGCTCTTGTCTTGTCGAGATGTTTTGGGAGTGTTAGACTTTTCGTCGGTTCGGTGTTCTGGTTGTTCGTGCAAAATCGCTATCCGATGCAAGGTTGGCGCTTTTCGGCTTTCCGTGTGCCGTTTGACATTCTCCACTTATCCGTGCCTACAGCCATTCCGAAACTCCGTGGTACTGTAGTTTTAGAGCTTTGGGGCTTCGTGGCAGAGGTGGCTGGGAGGTCTAAGGCGTCGGTAAATGCTCTTTGGCTCGGCGACTTAGAGTATCACCTGTGGGTTTCGCAGAAGCTGGTCGGATTCTGGACTGTTGGAAAGATCTTCTAGATTCTAGGCAAGTCTTTGAGGATTCAGTTCAATTTGAGAAGGCTTCAAACATATTGTAGATTATACTCAAACTTGAATGTATATGTCGGCTAATTTTTGCATCTTCCATACACTATTAAAAGAACCGATGCCTTTATGTCATGCGTTTTGGGCCAAAGCCCGAAGCTTGCTCAGGCATGGCCGCAAGCCCTTCATCCTCCTTGCCTTTGTCGGACCGACCTGAGCGCATTTAGGGCTTAGGGTTTGGGAATCCTGGGCCTTGGGGTATAGGGAGCCAGGGCTGGAAGTTTGACGATCTCAGGCCTTGGGTTTTTGTGGTGCTTGTGCTACGCGGTGCTCTGTCGAGCCGTTGGATCCCAAACTGCGTCCTGGGTCTGCTTTCGGGGCTTCGACAGCAGCCCAAGTCTCTCGGAGAGGAGCAATGATTCGGCCAGTGATGCAGCACCTTGATCGGCATTGTGCTTGTGTGCGTTCAATGCCTGTCTCAACGCTTTATAGCGCACATACGTGTATATGTGTATATACACATGTATACCATGCACTTTGTGTGTGCAGTTTGGCAGATGCATACGATTTCCAAAGATTTGGCAAGCAAGTACTCGGTTTCACTTGTCTTACATAGAACCATTGCGTAATGCGCTGCCATGAAATGCCACGTGTCACGCACCGTTCGCCCACTGTGTGCACGTGTAGTATGAGTATGAGTAGGTGTGTGTGCCTGCGACCAATCGCTTGTGCGTATGCGCACATGTATCTGCAAAACCACATTCATGCATGCAGCCGCGTGCATCTTATCTCTCAGCTGTGGAAGGTCCCATACCGGACATGCATACATCGCCTGCTCCCACACACATACACCTGTAAAAGAATGAGGAACATATTGCCCTCAAAAGCGATAATTGTCATCCCACAGGCTGCGGTGGTTGCCAAAAGTGTAGCCTGCATTTTCGGAAAATAACGCCGAAATGCCAGAGTTTTTTTGACATACCAGGGATCAAAAGTGGAGAAGCTGTACACAGAGCTCCAGAGCAATGCTTGTATAGACCAGACACTGCGAACGGGTCTAGTTGTAATAAAGTTTCGTTTATTGTAGGGAAAGTTGGATATAATAAGGGCTTAGAAACCAATCACACAGGGGTGAACCTAGATAATGTTTTCGTAGCTCGAGAGCAAGGACTTTTGCTAGCACACTTCAGTCTGTGAGTATGGATAGCCAGGATGCTAGGTGCAAGTAATCAAGAACTGCCATGCCACACTAGGGCTGGGCGTTGACTACACGTTTAGACACATGTCTGGTACCCCGCTTGAGCACGGATGCTTAGCGGATTCGTCTCCAGACTAGGTTTCGTGAGGAACACACCCGATAAGGCGGGGCTTTGTAGCGGGATCATGCATATTGGAATGACGATTTTCGGAAGCATCCATAGAGACGTGGATATTGATAATTGATGTCAAGTTTATCTTGGTATCAGCTCGCATGGGTTTATGCTCTTTTGTCCAGCACCAAGAGTTTCTAAAATATGCTTCGGTTTATCCGCGTGAGCTTGCTGGTTCCAGACCATTCCAGCGGTGCAGAAATGCAGGTTTCTGCATACCAATATAGGGGCCTAAAGGATTCCCCGTACCATTTTGGGGCTCCTTAGTATAATTATGGTATAAGATACCCCAAAAGCCTCTTCTAATTATTAAGGCCCCTATATTACACAGCCAGGCCATAGGGCCAAGCCACCAAGGTTTGTGTCCTCCCTGCTTATTGGCCGCATGCTTACGCAAGACGCCATCAATGCCGTTGGCAACTAGACTTGCCATAGCACTTTCATGATCTTTCGTTTTTCTTCCGGAACCGTATAGGACCCAAGCCTGAACATTGTTTAGCCCAGTCGTCGCGAAGCCTTGCCTGCCTTCTTCGAGTTGCGAGGGTGGGGGACCCAACACCCCAAGCCCCAAACCCTAACCTTGAAGCGCTGTCACTAAAGTCTCTTAGGAGTTGCGAAGGTTTGCCGGAAGAGGGGCTCCTCTACCGTAGTGCGGCAAAAGGCTGCACTGTTGATTTGAGGTTGAAGGTGTGATCATCACCTTCAGTCTCTGTAGGGTTAGAGTGTGCTCATGATTTCTGGGCCCTGGGCCAAGAAATCATGAGCACACTCTAACCGTTACAGAGACTGAAGGTTATAAGACGCGATTGCAAGTTGCAACCTGCCCAAACCCTCCCTCAGACTTTCTTTGCCTTCATGTGCCTTCCTCAAGGTGCGATGATCGCCGCCATGCTCAACGTCTTCCAAGCTGCGCCCATCGACTTGGAGGTTAGGATCTTTTATCATGAGCTGTAGGGTCCCTACTGTAGGGCTTAACATGGGTGCTACTATTTTGGGATTGTAGACCCAGGGGTCAGGGGTTCCCTACATCAGGATCTGGTTGTGGGTGGGAGCCAAGAAGGCAGATTTTGAGGGTGGAGCTTAGGCGGAAGATGGAGCAGGGCAGTTCAACGGAGTGCAGCTTCTTCGTGTTATTGTGCTGCGGACTGTAGAAGCTCTGCGACATTCCGATTCAAGTGGTTGCCAATAAACTTGCATATGCATAGATATCTGAGGATATCGGCCATGGTTGCAGACCTCTCGGATAACCAGACTCTTGGTGCAACCCGTGCTTGAGAGGTTTCCAGTTTCGGGCTCGAGGTGGCCAGGTGCGGCTTAATGGCCTTAGAGTGGCCGACCAGTCAGAGGGGATCACGAGGACTGCACAGAGTTAAACTTGCGATGCACAGCCATACTTCAGTTGGAATAAGCTAGGTAGGGCTTTGGAGCTTTTTATATTTTCCCTTATTGGGCTTAAGAGGATCTTATTACTAACATTTTTCAAAAGCTTTAAACGCCCCACCTAGTAAGGTGTGTTCATGCTTGGATTTGCCCTGCTGGGGAGGAATCTTCCACAGCCTTTGCCCAGCGAGGATCGAGCTGCGAAACCGGGCAATGTCAGTGTTGTGCCAGCGGCTTACGGATTCAGGGTTTGGGCATTTTGGGAATCATAACAAAGAAATGGATCAAGCAGCAACGAGAACTGTAATCGAAGTAGTAGCTACAACCAGAGCGAAATTTGCAGTAGCTTCGACACAGATAGCGTGGTTGTGAAATCGATAGCCGTGTGGCCGTGGTTCCTGCTCGCGCGTATGATTGGAAGGTTTCGACGATCAGCAGTGCCTCTGTGCGTCAGCCTTCGATCATCAGTTTGTCCTCTGAAATCAAGGGGCAACAAGACTGACATATTCAAGCTTCACAAACAACAGTAGCGGCACAAGCAGTTGTCTTCGCACCGTCGTGTTTTCCAGTCCCAGCGTTGCGGGTTCTCTCGCTCGTTCAGTCGGCGACATCCTCGTGGCAATGCAGGCGCCGTCGTCACTGGTTCCTTCCTTCGGAGTGCCCGTGATGCGTCTGAGCATCGGTACTGCCAGGACAGTAGTAGCAGTACACACGTACTTCTTGTTTGGCCTGTGATGGCCTGTGGGCTCTTTGCAGCCTTGATATTCCGAGTTTCATTGACGCAAACAAACGGCCTGTGACAGAAACGTAATCCTGCAACCGTCGGGACGCCTATAGCTGCCAGCACAGTGGCTTGGGAGCTCTGACCTGAAGCCCATATCCTAAACGATGGGATCGAGGTTGAGGTGAAACACCTGGTGAAGCGGTGAAAACTCACCTGACTTGGGCATCCTGAAACCTAATCTTCGAGAGCAGTCAACCTTTCACCGGAAGTTCTGAGCCTGATGAGGTCAAGCTTTGTTCCTTGCAGGGGCCCTTGGTTTCGCAGGCGGCTTTGGGATTTTGCCGCTTGGCAAAATGTAGGAGTGTTGCAGGCTGGTTGGCTGTGTCGAGGGTTGAAGGTGTGCACACTTCTTAGGGAAGCTGAAAGTTTCTTCTCGTTCCTTCATCTGATGTGAGCTACGTGGCTGAATGTGCTGTCTCCTTCAGTCTACGCTGCCGCGCTGTTGCGCAGTCACGTTCGTCTGATTCGCGACGCCATACAGTGCAAGCTCTTGACGTAGGGGTGCGTGGATAGACTACGCGAGCACAAAAGCCCAAAAGGTATGTCAAACCAGGCTATGCCTGTCGCATGGATTTTCGCGAGGACCAGGATTATAATAGTGGCTACTGTCAACCGTGCCGTGGCTGTTGTTATTAGGTTCCGAATTTCCTCTATATTACTCGTTTAGCCACGTGTGCAGAATGGAGGTTGGCTGCTACTAAAGCTGAGGGTTAAAACTACCACGTTTGCTTGAGTCGCCTGCCTCGTACAGAAACTTGTACACACAAAAACGTCTGCAGCTGCTTTCAAGACCAAGGCATCAAAACTTGGAGAACTACTCCTGGTACTGGCTCTTAAGCGCTGGGCTCAACGTGGTGTTGCGTCTTGGCAGATGGCCTGGTGGGTTGGTTAGCTTGCTCGCAGTCTTCGTGGACGTGACCACGGGGAGGGTTCAGACCCGTTGAATCGGCAAGAGAGTGGGCCCTTCGCTCCTGCAGCAGCGGTGGAAGCTATCACTAAAACCGAGCGACCCTGGCAGAAACAGCAACCAACATGACTTCTCCTTCCCAGCCCCAGAACATGCAGCAGCAACGCATGTACCCTGCAGAAACAGAGATTCAAAATATGCTGCACGACCACATGTGCCCAGTGGAGTTGATTCCTGTACTGGTCAGTAGCACCAAAGGGAACTTGACCCCCTACACCCAGCCGTGACGGCATGTCCCTGGGTGGCATGCAAACTCCGGAATGCTCGCACCCAAAGCCCAAAAGCTCCCAGGCCCGAAGCCCGAGGGTTTAAGTTACCGTATGCCTAAGTCGGGCCTATCGCGCGCCCCGAGGTTTGTGGCGATCTTCTGCCTAGTGGCCGAGACAAAGCATCTCGCCAACAGTCCATCGCAAGGCCCTAAACGCTTGGCTTGCTGGTTTATTCTGGACAAGCCGCTGTAGCGTTCTTCGACTTTTCCTCGCGCTCGCGCGCTCTTCCCCGCTCTCTCTCTCTCTCTCTTTCGCGTGGGAGGCGTTGACTTGGAGATCGAGTCTGAAACGAGCACGGATCAGGAGTTTGGAGACTGGGAAGATCCTGTGCTTGTGCTGGTGCGCCAAGCAAACAGCAGTAGCGGTATCAGGAGGAGCAGAGAGAGCAGTACGAGCAGCAATAGCGGTAGTACGGTAGTTGGAGTGGTGGCAGCCGTCGTTGTCGAAGTCGTTGCCGGTGCAGTGGCAGTTTTCGGCGTAGTTTTTATATTATATATAGCCGCAACATGCCGCAATTGTTATTTGTAGCAGTCGTAGTCATCGATTTCGGTTGTGTTGTTGTAGGTTGCTACGCGTATGGTGTTAGCAGCAGCAGTAGAAGAGTCGCAGTGCAGCAGGAGCAGGAGCAGCAGCCACGGCCGTGGCCGTGTCAGTAGCAGCAGCTGTAGAAGAAGTAGTGGTGGTGGTGGTGGTGGTAGTCGTAGTAATGTAGGAAGCCTATAACCCCAAAGTAGTAGGTTTCATATAAGGAACCCTAGTAAAGTCTTAATCAGGTTCCTACATAAGTAGTAGCAGCAGTGGTAGTTTGGGGTTTCCCTGGGCCTGCACTGGATGAGTCACAGCAGGGAGCGCAGCTGTTGAAGGCAGGACTCCTCAATCTTGTTTGCAGTAAATGTTTCTTGTTGCGGGCACCCGAGTCCACTTGTAAAGTAGTAGTAGTAGTCGTAGTCGTAGTCGTAGTAGTAGTAGTAGTAGTAGCAGCAGAAGTACTCATCACCATTACTTGTAGTAATAGGAGTAGTAATACTAGTTGTAGTAGTGGTCGTCGTTGTAGTAGTGGTAGTGGTGGTGGTAGTGGTGGTGGCAGTAGTGGTAGTAGTAGTAGTAGTAATAATAATAATAATAGTAGTAGTAGTAGTAGTAGTAGCAGTAGCAAAGCGCGCCCCCAGGCGCCTGGTGTTTTCCTGCTTCTTCAGTGGGTTTTCCTGATTCTTCAGTGGTTTTTGTGGTTATTCAGGGTGGGGGGCGGGGGGCGGGGTGGNTGTGGCCACGGGTCCGAAGAGCAGCTTCTACATGCTGCGGACAAAGGCAGACGCAACAGACCTGAAAGGTCCAGGTCTCCACCAAGGGATATTTCAGGGAACCTTTAAAGGACCCTGTACTAGGATCTATGAGCGTAGGATCTCTATAAGGGTACTATAGGGATCCACTCGGATTTTGTTGTGGGGAGGCCTTCTGCCATGGAGTCCTGGACAGTTTTTGAGAAAGGCCGTCTCCACTTCGCCGTCCTCGTTGCTGCTCTTCGCTCTGAGCTGGCAGACCTGCCTGACCTTTCCCTTCCAGGAAATCCCCGAGGTCTCCAAAAACTTAAAACAATACCAAACAATGCCCTAAAAGCTGCTTCGGTGTGCAGAATACTAGCCTACTGGTCCTATTATCCACAGAGCAAACACCACCATTACACACTAAGATGCCAAGAATGAACCCCAAAACCACAAATTTAAGCCTCGCGAGTAGTTCCGCGAATNTCCACAGAGCAAACACCACCATTACACACTAAGATGCCAAGAATGAACCCCAAAACCACAAATTTAAGCCTCGCGAGTAGTTCCGCGAATTCCTGCTTTTTTCGCACTTGGCAAAATTACGCTAATCCGCTTAGTGGCGCGACATGTGTGTCATAAAACGCCCAGGCGCCTCAGGGCGCGCTAGCCTAGTAGTAGAAGTAGTCGTAGTCGTAGCAGTAGTGGTAGTGGTAGTGGTAGTGGTAGTGGTGGTAGTAGTAGCAGTCGTCGTCGTCGTCGTAGTGGTAGTAGTAGTAGTAGCAGTAGTAGTAATTATTATTATTATTAGTAGTAGTAGTAGTGGTAGTAGTAGATCTTCGTACTTAGTACTGTACTTCGCACGTAGTACTTAGTACCTAGTGGTAGCAGGAGTAGTAGCAGCAGCAGGGATATTAGGAGTAGTAGTGGTAGTAGTCGTAGTAGTAGTAGTAGTTGTTGTTGTTGTTTAGTAGCAGTAGTAGTACTGGTAGCACACTTGCTATTGCTATTGCTGCTTATGTTGCTGCTGCTGCTGTTGTTGTCATTCTACTTTATTGTTTGCTTGCTTGCTGGCTTGGATTGTTATACTGAGTTGTACTGCCAGTAGTCTAGTAGTCTTGTGGTGGATATGGCACTGGAACTAGGACTCCGAGAGAGCGAGGCCTTTTCGAGTTCTGATGTCCTGAAGCACCGAACATCGAAGCCTGGGTGTTGAAATGGCATGAAGCCGAAAAGGAGCAATCAACCTCCGTCACATCAGCAGACAGCCACGAGAAGGCCCGTGGTCTTGATATTGCTGTGCACGTAGCGACGTGTGGCCCGCTGCAACAGCTGCTTATGCTGGTGCTACTTCTGCGACGGTTATAGCTGATGATTACTACAACGTAAATGCCCGTTTGAGTCGCCTGGCTGCTGCTTGAGTCACCTGTATTCTTTTGACATGCCAGAAGAGCGAGCTTCGCAGCGGTGAGCTTCAGGGTGTCGGGCTGCACACCCCCTACCCGCTCATAATATTCGACCCGCCCATTTCCTCACAAACCGACATTTCGCAAGGGGTGCTCCACTGGGTCGCCTGGTGGGCTTCGGAACATGCAAACCTAAACCTGGACAATGCCACAATCAGCACTGCAATTACATTCTAGAGATACTTAAGCGTTCTATTACCGTGCGCTTGTAGGAGTACTACTGCTAGCATTCGTAGTAGCGCTACTCGCGACTGGTGCTGCGACATACCAAACACTGACACCTTTCCCCGAAGATATCGGCGCGGACACTATCAGATGCAGTGCAGGCCTTTGTATCAGCACCATTTCCAGTGTAGTTCCGGATCGATGTGGTATGATCTCTTATAAACGATACCGCTTGTCAGTTCGTCATATTTTATCATACTATGAGCTCGGCTCAGGCTCAGGCCGGCCGCGGTGCCCTTCGCGATTTACTGCGCTTTCTTTGCAACCTTCGACATGACCCTGTGCTCCTGCAGCTTTGTCCGCTAAGCGGAGGTTTCGATCATTTTCGAGCTTTACCACAGCCTCCCTCATTGCGGTACATGTAGTACAATGTTTTCTAAATAGATCTGCAACGTAAAAGCATGTAAAAGCTTTTGGCTGCATGGTCGTCAGGTATGCTAGGTTAAAAAAGTCCAGTTTCGAAGGTAGCTGTAAAAAGCATTGCTGGTCCGACTTCAGGCAACTTCTCATTCTCACCTTCGTTCTGAAGGCCGTGTGGGCGATGGAACACCTTGCGCGATACATGCTGCCCCTCGGCCGGGTTGCTTTGAGTGACACAACAGCTGCAGTGTCAGCTTCTGCTAATGCTGCCGACGGGCTTCAGTTGCTTCAGTTCCGGATTTCCGGTCGAGACATGTTGATCACACTTCTCTTTGGGAACTGGTAGATGGTGCATGCAAAACGGAGGCGTTCATCATGTCGATCGCATGTCGTGTAGGAGCACATTTTAATTTTATGGTGAAGATCTATGTATGGGTCTATCCGTATCTCTCTTTGTGTGTGCGTTCTCTCTCTTTCGCTCTCTCTCTCTCTCTCTCCCTCCAAAGGTGTAAGATGGTGTAAGCATTGTTATACTATAATCATTTGTCCCGGTGTATCTCTAATATAAATAAAAAGCATTTGTCTGTTTGTATGTTTGTTGAGGGTACTTACCTTGCTTATGTATAGACAACCACCCATATAGCTAGACTTCTCTGCTGCTGGGTCTCAAGGTTGAAAGGTTTTCCTGATGCGGAGGTCCAAGCAAGCCGATCACCCCTGTCTAACAGACAACTCCGTGTAGGAGATAGGGGCAGCAAATGACTGTGAATTAGTACTTTGCTTTTATGTATGTGTATATATATATATATATATATAAATATGAATACACACACACACTTGCACACACATTCACACATACATACGCATACATACATACATACATACATACGTACATATATATATATATATGCATATGGGGTGCTTGTCGATCCTCCTCCAATCTCGTAGTGGTATGTTACCTGCCACGCTAGTCTCGAGAGACCAGCCATGCGGAAGCCAAAAAACTGGTACCCCACATAGTTGTATACATATGTTTGCAATGTTATAAGTATGCAATCATGCCGACATGATCCGCCATGCGTTTGTTTAAAGATCACCTCGGTCCAGAGCAGCAGACCAGATGCCCCGCACATGCAGGATCACTTATCTTAACTACTCGCAAGCCGCAGCGTCCATGGTCGGCTTCGCCTCCAGCATCAATGGGTGCGTAGGCCGAGTTTTCATTGCAGGCTTAACCTCAGTCAGAGCCAACCGCTCAATCAGCTGTGTCAAAAAGTCTGTCGGGCATGTACGATAACAACAGACAGGAAGGGAAATATCATACAATAATCACCTGCACCACCTGTGCGACATCGAACAGCTTAACAACAGAGCAGAGAAGTACGTTGATTCGTTGATGCTTCAAGACTGCGCAATCGTCTTTGCCAGCATGGGCTAGACAACATGCAATGCTTCGGTTGTTGCAGGAGGCACCTGGCCTGTCTGGGTACATCCACATGTGCAAGTACCCACGCACACGCATACATGCGGATACCTGTCTACCTACTTACATACTTACATACTCACATACCTACATACATACATACATATATGTACGTATATGTATACACATGTGTATATATATACATAGAGATACACATGTGTACATAGATTTGCTTATATTCACGCACGCACACCTAGCAGACATGTGCCGTGTAGATAACATGTATATATACGCAAATGTAGCTGTGTATGTCTACACAAATGACTTTGTACATGTACGCAAGTATGTATGTATGTATGTATGTATGTTGTATGTATGTATGCATGGGCATGGGTATGGGTATGGATATGTGTATATACAAATACATTTACATAATATATGTGTATATATATTGTATATTGTAGGATATTGTAGGTCTGTATATACATATGTAAGCATGTATGTATGTATGTATGTAAGTATGTACATATTGGATATGTAATATGTACATGTCTATGCCTATGTCTATGTATATACATACAGACATGTTTCGATTTAGATATGGTATACGGGCATAATGATGTGCAAGGATACACCTGCAAGCGCGTGCTAAAGATGATAGGGTTTGAGGCATGTAGATGAGACGTGTGTTTGCTGTTGCTTAGATAGGTAGGTAGATAGCTGTGTGCGCTCACACACATGTTTGTGTATATGCATGCACGCGTGTGCATGCGTATCTGTTTTGATTTCGTGTATTTGTGTGTGCGCGCGCGGGTGTGTGTGTGTGTGTGTTCGTGCGTTGATTTATGTTGTATAGTAGGTGTTTAGTCAAGTATAGCATCGGTAGCAGATATCACCAGCAACGTTATTTCTGAGTTGACCGGCGGCATTTCACCGATTCGTTCGTCCGTGCGGTGCACTTGGAAGCTTCACAACCATTTGCAGACAAACCGAACTGAAGTAGTGGGATCCTGATTACAACAACGACACCAAGTATCTGTCATGGACAAGCCGCCACATTCTGCAGGCAGCCGCATTAATACCATGCTCTTGCCGCGGCTCGGACCTTGGACCACCCTTTTTCTGGCGCTCTGCATGGGCATCGTCGGAACAGCTCTCGAAGGCTTGGGGCGGAGAAGCTTCCAAACGATGTCCATAAACCCCATAAAACCTGGTTACCACAGGAGAAATGAGCTCCCTTAGCGAGTTTGTCTCACCTCACAGACTCCTAACCACATGCCTCGCCTGGATTGTCCGAGTGTGAGCGCCGAAACCCCATAAACCAGATACTTTTCTAGATCCTCACTCATCTTCCATCGTCTCCGTACATGGCGCTGACTTAGCTGAAACGTTGCTTCTGCCGGGCTCTCTGGATGCTGGCGTGTAAGACACGAGTATCAGAGAAGGGCTCAGTTTGGGGTTTTGTCTTTTAAGTTCTACGTAACTGTTCTCGGCCCTATGTTACGGGTTTTTTGAAATATTATTTTTGAATGTTTCATCCTTGTTGTAGGCCCCTAACGAAACCACTACCCCGCGCTCGCTCCAAATGGTGGTCGTTCTGGCTCTTTGCGAGTCTGGGGACGCTGGAGCAAACTCTCGATGGTGACGCAGCCACTTTAGTATTAAACGAAGTTTGCCAGCGCCCCTGGACTCTGTCTTGAAGAATTGGCATGATGAATTTGTTTCTACATCAAGACATCTTTTCACATGCATGGTGAATTTGTCTATACATCAGGACATCTTGCTGCGCATCTATGGTGCACTCCTGCAATCGCAGGTTGATGAATCACAGACAATGGCAGGTCCACTATGTCAGCAAGATGAATGGTATTGCCCCTGCAAACTGAATTTGCGCTGATGGCACTGCCAGGGCATGCCGAATTTATTCTGCATGGACAAACTCACCTGAATCGTCATCTGCACGACGTCTGAGTGAGCACGATGAATTTACCTGCAAGAGATCAACGACGATGCGGATTAACGTGGCTGGTGCAAGCTCCCGGGGTGGTACCACTGCATGTAGTTGCACGTATATTTGGTGTCTTTGACACGGCTGACACCACAGGATGGAGTAACAGAAACGGGAGAATCTACTTTGAGGCTGAAGCGATTTACCTGGAGCAAAACATGGGAGCACGAGGTCTTGCACGACATCCTCTGCATGCCTGCGTGTGACCCCTGCATGGGCAAGAGCATGTTTGCAGGATCTTGAGCACCCAACGTCCTCAAGCCAACTGCACGAGAGCATTGCTGCATGATCCTGAGCGCCCGCTGTGAAGACAAAAGCACGGTCCAAAGATGTGCTTCTGTGTGTGTGTGTGTTAAGCCATGCGACGAGTTGCTATAGTGTGCTGACAACCTTGGACGTGGTCAGTTTCACCAAGTCGGGCATGAAACGAATGTCCCAAAGCTTGGAGCATATGATAGCATATGCAACATTTTTCCCTAATCCAGAGCTTCTTAGCTCGAACTGAGCATGTCAAACGAGATTCCCCAAGCTGCTGTGTCCCATGAACCTGTCCCGTCCCGGGGTACACTGTACGTATGCTTATCCTAGTCCCAGCTCTTCAACTACACCTCACTCTACAGCGGCTTGTCGAGTGTAGTGGCTGAGATCTTGCAACTAGGTTAAATGTCCGTGCGGAGATGTCGGTGAGACCGACAGCCCGTTAGATTAGGTTCATCTCTCAGGGATAGTGTTGTTTTGCTGTCGGTGTGCTCTCGCTAGTACAGTTTCACATCATGTTAGCAGATCTTGGACCATGTGGCTCGCCTGGATTGTCCGAGTGTGAGCGCCGAACAGTTTCTGCGCCAACGGGTTTCTTACCTCCTTACCTCGGATGCGGCGGACAAGGCGGACGTCCTGTTCCAACCGAGAGCGGAGCGAAAATGTAGTGCTGCACACAAAACAGCCACGCTCAGGAAGGCACACACAGGGAGGGCATCGATGGCAGGAATGCCACCGTGGAAGCACCAACCTCGCAGTGGCTTGCACGTCCAGCAACACGACAGCGCTTGTATTTTCGAGAGGCGAATTGCGCAGCCCTGTGCAAGACACACCGTGCCGAATCTCCCTGGCATGCATCCATCCCACAAACTTGAGAGCATGGGTTTTGCCTTCATTTGCATCCAGTGCAAGTCCAGCGCGTTGGTTTTAGCATCCTGGCCCCGGTTTTTGGTAAACTTTGTGTGCCCCCACCCAAGAGTGCAGTAAGCTTTCCAAGCAGTGGCCTAGCCGACGGCTCAAACCAGTATATAGGTTGGGGGACGTAGAGGCTTTGACACGGTCGGCTGGGAGGCGTCCTGCCGGCTAGGCCAATGGAGGGCGAAGCCTTCTGCGAGCCCCGGCTAAAACGGCGGCCAAACAGCCGGCACAAGTAGCAGCCGGGCCCAACAGCGGCTCTCAAGGAGCCTGCTGGTCGGAGCCCGACCAGGGCTGCCAATTAATTGCATGTCGGAGCCTATGGCAGCAAGAGCAGCGAGCGAGGAAACACCATAAACCCTAAAACCTAAACCACTAAGCCCCAAACCCTAAACCCTTATGTGGAGCCTTGCCTGCCGTGTGCGAGTGTGAGCGTCGAAACCCTACCAGCCTCATGTGTGACAGCCTGGAAGCGATCATCTCGCCCCGGGGGTTTAAGGGTTCAATTGGTTTCGGAACACACCTGGTGGAACATCCGATTAAGATTGTGAATGGAGGATGCCTCCCTCGATTTGGCAGCAGGTATTCAGTAGCTTTGATGTTTGGGCTTCAGGCAGGCTGTTACAGGGTACTAGTTGAATAAATGTTGTTTCGCTATTTGTTATGTATTTGCATCACTCCGTAGTTATGCATGCAGCTCTCCCGCGATCTCTTGATGCATCTTCGTATTATGTTGCATGCCAGGAGTGGCCGTAGTCATCGCAGAGAACGAGATGTCCCTGCTTCCCAGTCTCATATTCTGGACGGGCAAAGTACTTCTGGGTATCAGCCTCGGCATTCGCACACCTCTGACGCTGCGCCGCACTAGTTGCACAGGATTTTGGCCGTCTGAAGCCTGATTGAAAGGACTCCACCCAGAGTATCTCAGAGTGCGCATTCGCACCGACACTTTATCAAGGTCGTCAGGGTTCATGCCTAACCCCGTCAACCCGGAACCGCAACCCAACTAACATGACAAAGCTTGTTTGGGGGTTTTGGGACGGTCATCGTATTAGTGGTACAGTAGTAGTACAGTATCAGCAGTCGTAAGAGGCTTTTGACAAAGCAGTCTTTGCTGTCTGGAGGGCTTTGGTCTGGGCCACAGCAGCGCTTGCTTTGGATTGCTTCCTGGAAACCCAAATATTCATCGGGACACAGACCGACCAGGGCCGGGCCCTTCTAATCGGTGGCACCAGCATCCTTCTGTACATGTGGAGGCTCCCCCGGGAAAGGGGTTGTTTCGTTGAGATGCCATGGAAGAAGAAATCCCTGTTTTTTGTGGGCTTGGTTGGCTTCGGTTTCAGCCGCTGCAAAGCTTTGAAGACGATCCCGTCAAATCGAGGGGGGGGCTTGAACTTAAACCTTATTATGGGGTCAATTGAAACACAAGCAAAACTGCAACCCGAGCCCAAGCCGGCCCGGTCTAATCGGGTAGGGTGTCCTTGTCCCGTTTATACATTACTCCGGTAAGTGGCCTGCAGATAGCCAAGGATTGACACACTTGCCAGCGTGCCTTTGCTAGCACGTTTATGCGCCCGTAAAGATGCCTTCAGGTTAGCCAAGTCAAAGGCTTATGCGGGTTTGATGAGGTGTTCAACCTATGCGGGCCATTTACCCAAGTTTCCGGCAGCGAAATTCAATGGACAGGGCTCTTGGGTTGTTCACCTTTTTCAGGTCATGGAGAACCGTATTTAGCCTTGTTACGGCAAAAGTGCCATGAGCTTTGAACGTTTTGTAAGGTTGCGGCACTTTGACGAACTGCTGGACAGGCAATATATCAGACCGCTTCTATGGGCAAGCAAAGGCCTTGGCTTTAATTTTAGAGAGGCTTTGCCATTTGCGGCGCCATGCTTCAATCGGTACCAGGTCACGATGCTCAATATTTTCTGAAATTTTGTAGTCATTGTAGTCCTCGAACCCTTCAGTCACAGATGCAAGCTTGTTACATGGGTTGCTGTCCAGCAACCCCAAAAACCCGATGTACATGTCTGCAGTGAGCAGTGCCCAACTTGCAATCGAAACAGGTACGCTCGTCTGACCCAGAACCAACATTGCTTCCAAGGCTATCTAAACCCCACACCTGTTCGACTAGGTCGCACAGCACTCGCCCGGGCCTAGGTGCGCGTGGAGAAGGATCAGCAGGGTCGGCTTTTCTCAATTATGCTCCTTGGCTTGTTTGGGCTCCTTTCTAGTTTTGTGGCGCGAGGCAAGATCTCGATCGGACTTTTTCCGTCTGCACACGGCACACATGCACGCGCAGCTGCAACTTGTTGCATACACACACATATCAACATGTCTTTATACAGTGTTTCTATATTGCTGTATATAATATATATATATAT
The DNA here is from genome assembly GCA_003297005.1 of Symbiodinium sp. clade A Y106. Lineage (NCBI taxonomy): Eukaryota > Dinophyceae > Suessiales > Symbiodiniaceae > Symbiodinium > Symbiodinium sp. clade A. The sequence continues at coordinate 228,404 of BGNK01000291.1, read as the reverse complement.
ATATATATATATATATAAATTTCTATTATGCATGTACATGTACATGTACATGTACATGTAGATGTAGATGTAGATGTAGATGTAGATGTAGATGTAGATGTAGATGTGGATGTAGATGTAGATGTAGATGTGTATGTATACGTATACGTATACGTATACGTATACGTATACGTATATGTATATGTATATGTAGATGTAGATGTAGATGTACATGTACATGTATATGTATATGTATATGTGTATGTGTATGTGTATGTGTATGTGTATGTATATGTATATGTATATGTATGTGTATGTGTATGTGTACGTATATACACGTGCGAATCAAGAGCAATTTGATCTTGCAGTTGATAGCGAGTACTTCAACCGTGCCTCTTACCCGAAACTCTAACCCATAATCCCTGCAGCCCCAAAGCCCGAAACCCTAAACGCAGGAGTTGATTTCCGGAGACTTGAACCGACAGACCTTCCCTGTCTCGGAGTTGTTCAGGCAGCTGATGGATCTCGTTGGGCATACCTTGGGCATGTCGGTTCTCTTCCGCAAGCAACTTGACAAGGAGGCAACCGGCTTCGGGATCTTTGCAGGGTCTAGGACTGACATGCCAAGGAGGTTTCAAGTCCGAGTTTGACGTGTAGATTCTCGATTTGCCGGTGCTATGTTCTTTGTGCAAGTGTCAGCTTCACAGGCTGGCATTGCAGAGGCTCCAATCAGATCCAAGCTTGAGCGAGGCACTGGGATTCCGGACATTAGTGCAGGTTCTCAGGCTTTGTGAGGCATGTTCGCGGCCGGAAGCTGAGAGCTGTTATCGTCAGTCAAAAGCCGTCTAATTTTCGCAAGCCCGAATCATGGCAGCCCTGTCCCTGAGGCGGGACTTGAGGCCTGAGGGACTTGACGTTCGGCATCCCCTGAGCCAGAAGCAAAAGATTGGCAGAACAAGGTGTAAGAAACCAGGGCACAAGCATGGGGACCATTCGTTCCCATACACCACGCAAAGTCGAGTTAGTCAAAAGGTCGCAAAATGAGTATTTATATACACTTATCGCCCCTCTGTAAATATACTACATATGATCATTAATATACACTAAACCCTGCTCCTATAATAAAGGTCGCAGCATAGGGTTTTTGCAATCTCGGGTTGCTTGAGCGGGAAACCTTTCCAAACCCAAAACGGTCCAAAGGTGCGCAAAATTGCCCCATGCAGCACTGCTCCCGGCTTGCGGTTGCCATATGCTGCAGCCCTTGTGCTGGCATGGGTTTTACTTCTCGGGAGGCTTAATCTCTCCCCTCCATTCTTGCAGCTTGTGTGGGCTGTGGCGGAAACCCAGCCCTGCAGCCTCCATGAGGTTGTACAACAGCTCATGGACTGGTTGGATGGCACCGCTTTCCTCATTCGTCGGCATCGGTTTCTACGCATTTTGCAGACACATGGCCTACGATTTGAGCGTGGTGGTATGTTTTTTCTTTTTTTTTCTTTGTGTGTGTCTTTAGGTGCGTTTGCATGTGTGTGTCTATATACATATAATGGCTAGTTGAATAAGTACAAAATAAAAATGTCAGTATAACTGTATGCTTACAAGTGTGCATGCGTATATATTAGGATCCCACCCTCCCCACTAACAGTTAAATAAAGGTTCCTTATATAACACACAGGCAGAAATGAGCACCAGGGTTTGAAGGCCCCAATGGATTAAATCTTAGCCACCTGGTCACACNACAGGCAGAAATGAGCACCAGGGTTTGAAGGCCCCAATGGATTAAATCTTAGCCACCTGGTCACACTTTCAGAAACATTCACCGTGGGACTGGCGTCGCTTGGGGCTTGGGCTTGGTCTTGGCTGATTTGGTTTGTGGAATGTGGGTCTAAGGTTGGGTTTCGGGCCAGGGCTTAGAGTTTAGGGCAAGCTTGTCTCAGTGTCCGGATGTGGGGCTCAAGGTTTCGGGCTCGGAGTTTAGAGTTTCGGCCCTGGGGTTTAGGGTTTAGGNCTGAAGGTTTAAGCTTCGGAGTTTAGGCCTGGGGATTCCGGGTCTGTACAGAAGAAGCCTAGGCCCGCAGGCTTCGCAAACTCGGGCTGTTTCGCTCTCGGTAGTTTGGGGCGGGGCGCGCGGCTGCCGGGTCTGTCCAGAAGAAGCACAGGCCACAGTTTCGCAAACGCGGGCTGCGCGTCGAAGACGCCCGGAATGACAATCATGAGCACAAAATTGAGCACCAGAAAAAGCACAAT
>BGNK01000291.1:100735-225949 GCA_003297005.1 Symbiodinium sp. clade A Y106 | reverse complement strand
TGCCGAACATCATGACTGCAAGTATGAGTTCATGAGGCGAATCATTGGCCTTGAAATTGTATTTACTTTACGAAAGCACAATCATGAGCACAATCTTGAGCACCAGAAAAAGCACAATCTTGAGCAAACGAAAAAGCACAATCATGAGCACAATCTCGAGCACCAGAAAAAGCACAAGCTTTGATATAAAACTGTGGTGAAAAGCACAAGAAAGAGCACCAGCGAAATTGGCCAAAAGTTCCAAAAGTTTGATTGAGGCAGTGTAAGTAATTGAAACGAGACCAAACTGGCCAGGGTCCTGGCCGGGGAGCTCCGGNGCTCCGGCAGGCAGGCAACTTCAACAAAGTCCCTCAGCAACGCCCCTCAACAAAGAGCTGCAGTAACAGGTTGGGGGCGTCGTTACTGGCCAATGCCCGGATCCTGACTGAAGCCGCCCGAGAGCGATGCATTCTGTATTCTGTACCATATCCAGCCCAATGCAAGCAATGCTATGACAGAGATCGGGCCGATGGTTTAGGGCTTAGGGTGGGTATCGGGTTTAGGGCTGAAGGCCTAGNATTCTGCTCCCGAATTGCAGGTTGTGATCACTACCTACTCTTGTTTTTGCGGTTTTGCCGGTGCTCTTTTTTGTGCTTCTGTTTGTGGTCACTGTTAGTAGGCCGGGTGGGATCCCAACGTATATATATGTAGATGTAGATGTAGATCTGCATGCATACATATATATATATATATACATATGTATGCATATGTGGACAAACACTACTGGTCAATGTGCAACTGACAGGCAAATGTATGCAACAAGCAAAAATACAGACTAGTTGCATTATGAGTATAGCCGCAGATGCACATACTTACATATACACACATACATGCATATATACATCCGTGCTCTGTTACATAGGCTGTTTACACATAAATACATATATATATAGACCGTAAGAAAACTGCAAAAAAGACAATAATAGCATTGTTATTACAACAGTAATGACAACCATAAGTCTTATACTAGTGAGAGTAGTAATCAGCACTAAAACTTACTATGGGGTGGCTATGTATTATTAGTTTTTGCAGCACTGCTATTAGTAATATTGTTGTTAGAGTAGTAGTAGTCGCCATCGTCGTCGTCGCAGCAGTAGCAGCAGCAGCAGGAGGAGTAGTAGTAGTAGTAGCAGTAGAAGTAGTAGTAGTAGCAGTAGTAGTAGTAGTAGTAGTAGTAGTAGTAGTAGTTGTAGTAGTAGTAGTAGTAGTAGTAGTAGTAGTAGTAGTAGTACGGTTCATGATACAAATCCTGCATTACCTTAATGTTCTTCGACTATGGGAATTATTGTACATTCCTTACTATGGGTAACGCAGGATTTATATCATCAGTAGTAGTAGTAGTAGTAGCAGGAGTAGTAGTAGTAGTAGTGGTCGTAGTAGTCGTAGTAGTCGTAGTGGTAGTGGTGGTAGTAGTAGTAGTATGGTGGTGGTGGTGGTAGTAGTAGTAGTAGCAGCAGTAGCAGTAGCGGTAGCAGTACATACATAAACAAACACATACATATATAGTATGTATACACTCCTACCTATCTACCTACATACATACACATACACTCACAACGCACACGAATACATAAATAACATATTCTATATATGCGCACACATCGATATGTATATCTGTCTGAGTTTGTAGCGTTGCTCGCCGACAATTTTATGGGGGAGTGTAGGATGTAATATTTCGTGTAGCCATGGGTCTACGGTCCAGGACCTTCTGTCGAGTTGCATGGTTGAGAGTTGTAGGCGGTATGATTCAGGATGCATGATGGTACCAGTACCAAAAAACACACCCATGGAGTCCATACCCCAAGGATCCTCAAGGTATAAGCCATAAATCGCGAAGAGAGCAAGCAGCGCTTGGACAAAAAATCATGCCTACATGTAAGACTTCTGGCGTTGTAGGTGCGGCTTTGATTTTGGAGGCCTGAGTTGGGTTAGAGTACCCTTATAATAAAGTACCATGATAGACCCGTTTAAAAGAAGCCTGTTCGAATTATTAAGGCCCCTATTTTAGAGTGGAGCAGCCTAGACTGGAACTTCAGCGGTTGAAGTGAGATGCAGGATTCGGGCATGGCTGGTGACAGGAATAGAGCAATACCATAGGGGAGTTTCCGAAAATAGGGGGACCCCAATATAGTGCCCTAAATAGTAGGATCCTTATTATAAGGACCCAAAATAAGGTACCGAATTTTCGGAAACCCCCATAAAGATACAAGCGCATCTACCCAAACCCGACACTGAGAATCTGCTCTGAGGTTGCTGGGTATTATTTCTGCGCCATCAACAGCGACATGTCTCGGGAACGGCGGGAAATTTTGTCGGGAAAGAGACTTCCGAGAAGAGCTGCTCGGAAGTCGGAGCTGAGGACTGAGGACAGAGGGTTCAGTTCAGTTTTCTTGAGCCGGTAGGTTGTCGTCATTAATCATTAACTAGATAATGATGTTCGTGAACTTTACAGGTGTATAGGTATATGCATATATGCAAATGCATATGCATACAAATATATACATGCGCACTTGGAGATGTGTATACCTCTGTGTATATCTTTATATGTAGAAACATTTTCTGGCTCGTGCTTGAGAGATAGTGAGTTAGTGAGTACAACCCTCTGTTCTCTTGCGGGCAAACATCGAAAATGATTTGCCCCCTTTAAAACGGAAGGCTTTGCATGTCAACCTGTCGCAGAGCTTCTGGCTTCGAGCTTTCGGCTTGAATGTGATTTTGAAGGCTTTTGAAGGCTCGAAAGCGGTGTTCGTTCATGAAAGCTCCGTAGCCCAAGACGGGACGACTTGCGAGCAGAATTCATGCACAATGCATGGACCCTTGTCTTCCACATGCAAATGCACCGGCTGGCATGGAATAAGGCGCATTGAACTCTGCCTTTTGAGGTTTATTCGGGCAGGCGCTGCAACAGCCAGGTGGAAGCCCTCAAGACCGCATCTAATACGACTGGTGCTGAAGCTTGTGCCAAAGTTAGGAAAAAGACACAATCTCGCGATGTGTCAGCAAAGACCGCAGCAGTGCATCAAAGAGCACCTAGTAGTCCGAGACCCCCTGATGCGAGCACGATGGGCATCCTAGAACACATGCCACACCTTGGGGCAAGCATGCCTTCAGGAGGCAGATGCGCAAACATAGGAAGCACGAGTCGCACCCCAATGTTAAGCGGCGGGAGCACTGTTTGGGGATGCGGGAATCGCACGGGACTGCCAACATGCGCGCGGCGCTGCGCTGCTGCGGGATTGCGAACTGAATGACAGCATATTATCGTGCCGTTCGCAATAACGGCGTTAAACTTTAAGCAGAGCCCCATATTACAGGTTGCTATCCGAATAATATATATATATATATATATATATATATAAGACTCGGAATAATTAGCAGGAGTGTCACAATGTTTCTTTATGGTCCTTAAAAACTGTTATAACATTCATAGTACACTATCCACCCAAAACCCTCTTCTAAGTATTACGAATTCTGTAGGCCTTGCGGTCAGGTTTACGTAGCCGTGAACAATCGTTAACTTCGGCGTTGGGGATCAAGGACACTACCCATAGGCTCCATAGTAGTTCCTTTTTGGGATTACATTATAAGATTCTAAATATGAACCCCAGAAAGGAACTACTATGGAGCCTCTGGGTACTGCTTAGCAGTTTCAGGCTGCCGGTCTCAAAGTGACGATTCCATGCCAAGGATGGATTTGCGGCCGAAAGGTTTTGTTTAGCTATTTTTCTAGGAACCAAGGCCACCCAAACATAAGATTTTGGGTGGGATATCCCTGCGTCCGACCCTGGCATTGGAAGAAAGCGCTGCGTGAGCTCGAGACTGTCAAGTAGTTGTTAGGGTTGGGGAGCGGGGTATTGCACTTATGTGTTGTATCATTAGCTCCGGAAAGCCGTGGGGCCTGATCTTGTCCAACTGCCCTAGACTCCTAGACACTACTGTAGTCAGTGTTTTCTTGGGCCACAGCAAAACCGATGGATATGGAATGCTGCGGACCCTCCCACGACATGCAAACTGCCTGTTTGCGTTCAGGGCCAGTTTAGGGTCTGCGGTCAAATCCCAGACACGACTCCGGATAAACCTTGCGCTGCCTGCGGAATACTTTTTCATAAAAACCCAGGGCTTTCCCAAATAAACCCCCGAGGCCCAAAAATCAAGGCCTTGAACGACAGATCGAGAATTCCACGTAACCTTGCGCCTAGCGCGCCAAAGATACATACTTCCTAAACCTTGGCAAAAAGCCCGATATCGGACCCTGACATCCGTGAGCCCCAGACAGCCCCAAATAAGCACCCTCGAACCCCAGCACATCTTTCACGCCGCCTGAAACCCGAAACTGCCCGAAACCCCTAGTCGCAGCGATATCAGAGCCGCAGCCTCAACACCCGAAAGCCCTAGCTTCCAAACCCAAACATCCCGAAGCCCCGGTCAAGTCCGGTGGAGCTTTTAGGACTTGACTGGGCACTAGGTCCAGCCCTCAAGCTAAGGAAAAGACCCTCGAAGGCCCCTATAACTCTACAACCCACCCTAAAACCTGCACCCCCGACCATTTTAAGGATCTCAACACAAAAGCCTGTAGCCGTGAAAGGGGCTCGCAAAAAGTATTAACCCTAAATCGAAGACCTCAGGGAACTTGACCCCAAGGGCTCAACCCGAAAGGGTCCTATGCGACAAAAAAGGAGCTCCCGTCGCCCGCTTTGCCTCTGCGGGGTTCGGACTTTGCGGAGGCTCTCTCGATGCAGGAGGCTCCGGGTGTGGGTTTGGGGGTTAAGGGTATTGGGCTGATGATAGGGCTTTATAAAGCTTCTGCAAAGCCTTAAACTTAAACTTTACATGGGCAAAAAATAATTGATGAAGCTCATGTAGGGTTTAGGGTTTAGTTCTAAGCTTAACATGGGCTCATGCAGGCACTTGAATAGTTACCAAGAGTGTTCCTTACAGTAGGGCTCTTCATTTAGACTACCCCAAAACAGTATTCCATTTGTTCCGGCCCGCATATTGGGCTGTAAAGGCTGCTTCCCGGGCTTATAGGGATTATAGGGATAGACGGTGCTTACACCTGGAGCCCCTTGTGTAGGACTTACAGATCTAGTCTAACCCAAGGGAGGTTTGTGTTGCCAGGCTTCGGGTTCATGAGTTTTCGGGTGCAAGGTTTAGGGTGCGTGCAAGCCTGCAGCAAAAAAAAGCTTTCGCTGTTGCAGTTCGACATGTGTGTATATATATATATATATATCTATATCTATACTATACTCCTGAACCAGCTCCAGGTTGGGTTTTCAGGAGCCTACGGGTTTTTGCCTTCGGAGCAAACTCGTGTTTTCTGGTTTCTCAGCTAGGGCTTAAAGGAGAAGCCACGGGGTTGAAGCCTAGAGCCCAGACCTCTGGGCTTCTGCCCAGATTCCCAGCACCGACGCTCTGCAGTGGCTGGATGCCGTCCGCGCGAGTGGCGAGAGGTGCGACTGCAGTGACACTGGTATGTGCGGGCAAACGTGGTCGAGGGCATGTAGCGAGCTATAGAACACACTCCAATTCATAGCCTGTGTCCGCTGAGGTGCCAAAGAAGACCACAGGATACTTTCGCTTATTTTATTTGCGTGGAGGGTCTGATGGCCAAACATCCACATCACTGGAGGAGTCTTCTCAAGAAATGGAGCCGTTCCACGACCGAATCCCCGTCTTTGTCTGGTCGAAGGACTTTGGGCAAGCGTGAACCCAAAGCCGGAAAAGAAAAGTCCTCAACCCAAACCTTTTTTGTTTCGGGCTGAGGGCCCTAAACCCTAAAACCTAAATCTCACACCAGGTTGGAGGGAACAAAAACTCACACTCTAGGACTCTAGGCCCTACACACCACGCTTGTCCTGGCTGTGCAGAGCTCCAAGAGGTCGAAGTGTGGCCTCGACTTCGACCTCTTGTCGAGGAGGATCATCGATCAGAAGGTGCACATTAGATTCTGTATGTGTGTATATGTATATATATATCATATTTTACGGTAAATTTGTAGATATTTGCAAGTTTTAAAGGTTCCTGCGCCAGGGTTTCCAGATTTCGATTCTGTCTCGCTTCATGGCACCGGGTTCAAGATTTCAGAACGCTGGTGTTCAGGATTTGAGGTTTGGGGTATACCCAGAGGCTCCATAGTAGTTCCTTTTTGGGGTTCATATTTAGAATCCTAGAAGGTAGTCCTAAAAAGGAACTACCTTGGAGCCTATGGGTATGGCCTTGCTTTGGGATAGCATCTCAGCGGAAAAGTGAAGACTGCATCCTCGGTACTCGTTTTACCGCGCCCCGTACAGCTGAGTTTGCCACCTTGGATCACCCTCAACCTGAGACACGGCCAGGGGGCAGGCCTGAACTACTGATGCAGATGACCTCTTCGACCAAGACCATCCGCACGTCCGGAGGGCAGTTTGTGTTACCTTAAGCTGCGTCTGCATGCCTTTGCTGAGGAACATGGGTAGGCTGGAGGAGGGTGGTTGTGTTTATGTTATGTTGTTTGCCAACTCAGATAGATGCCTCCAATTCTTGTAAGTTGGAGGCACCTTGAGCACTGTGCTGTTTCTTGTCTGCTTGTTCTTGGCATGCAGGCGATCAGAACTCGTGTGTAGCATCAATTTGCGCACGGGGCTGTAGGACTTGACTTCGGGGTTGAAGGGGTCAGGCCTGCCCTCATATGAAAGGTGCCACAGCTGCGGTCGCCGCCGACGAGGCAGACTCTCGTTTCACGGGCCCCGTAAGTATGCCTCAAGCCCAACCCTAAGTGCAATCGTAAATCTCATCTTGGCTGGTTATGTTTTCAAACTTGTGCCACCCACAGTGATCCCCATGTGGGGGCTATCGGCTAGTGCCCTGGTTCAACATGCAGACCTGCTTCCTCCATGTTCGTGTCGGCTGGGTTCGGTCGTAGCTTTGGTTTCTTTGCCCTCGACCTGCGGCAGCATTCTGGAAGTTCTAGACATTGTTGCTTGGCCTTTGTGTACACATACAGAAGAGTCTAAGAAGCCTGAACAGTCCAGATGGGGGTAGTCATGCTGTTTGGGATGCTGCAGGCCGCAGCAAGGGCTGCCTCTGGAGGCGGGATATGCCGGACGAAGTGGGCTCAGGGCTTTCTAGGCCGCATCGAAGAGCGAGGTGAGGTACGGTTCAAATTCAGAACATCACGCTGAGCAGCAGTACACAGCTATGTCATTAGACATGTTTCCCTTGTCTCTCTTGAAATGCCAGAGAGATTGATGAAATTCAACTACTAGAGGCACTTCAGAGAGACCTCGTTCAAAAAGAACTTGGGCTATACAGTTTTCAGGGCCTTGATCAAGTTGACTGTTATGGTAGCGGGTACGGGTGAAATGGAGAGGAGTTGGGTGGTGCGGTCTCATGGGGGAGTTATCAGGCTTGGGCCTGGCAATGATGTTTGTATCTGGGAGATACTCAGTCACAAGAATCTAAGAAGGGAGCGACATCAAGATCGGTCGCGGATCTGTTCGAAAAAGAGGGTTGGGACGTATATAGGTGGGCCAGAGCAATTTTCCGGACCTCGACAGCGTGTAGAAAGTTTGGTGATCATATCAGTGGTTTTCTCACTGCTGTTTGATATTGAAGACAACCTGAAGCTTTCCCAAGTGCTTCCCACATGTTTGGTATCTTCCGTAGACAAACTTGACACGTTAAGCTGAAATTCATGATGGCTGGGCTGTTGCTGATTCAGCCGGTTTTGTGGCGAGGGCTTGGGGGTTTGCAGGATCGGCCCTCAACCCTGAGTGCCCTTTTTTTTCGAGGGGGAAAAAGAATGCCCTTGGAGGACATTGCGATCCGATTGATCCATTCTTTTGGCGACCTCACCTCAGCGTTCAACTTGCTGCCGAAGGCTGCTGCAACCCTTGCAATCTGGAAAGCACGCTATCCCCAGAAGCATAAGCACCCACTGAATTGCAACATGTGAGTGATCTGTGGTTGAAACGTGTCTGCAGTGGAGGAAAATTGCTTGCTATGGTTCAAACCATGGACCCACTGAGACAGCATGTTGACTTCAGGGGAGCTTCGGCTGAGAAGGATCTGCTGTTGAGGTTAGGGACTAGCTTAGCACAGTGGCATTTCCTCTCCTGCAATGAATGGCTTTCCGCTAATAGACGAGTTTGGCCGTCTTCTGCTGCAGCCAGGCCAGTCAAGTGAATCAAACTCAGCCTCGCAGTGGCTCGTCCGCAGATGGTTTGCTTTCTGCGGCTATGCCTAAGACTCGCCCGGACGATTCCTCCAGCATTCAATGCGAGGCTAGCTGCCGACATGTTCTCATGAGAACAGTTTAGTTTCGGGCGTTCGTGTGCCGGCATGATAAGAAAGTGGGGACACATTGTATGGGACATCGGACTGGCCGAGCCAGTGTCCCAGACCTCGAGTCAGCATTGCATGAGAATTCATGCTTGTAATCTTGCTGGTAGCTCCTCTTACACATAGATGAGCATGTGGGTATCATGGGCAGCTCACAAGCCAAACTACCTTGCCATATCAGTAAACTGTAAACCTAACTTTGTCCACAATCCAGCCCATCAAGCCCTTGAAGTCCTGCGTATATGGGGTTTCCGAGAAGTAGGGTGCCCTATTTAGGGGTGTTCATACGGCCTTTTTTATATATACACACACATGTTTTTGAGATGTATGTATGCATGTATTCATGGATGGATGGATAGATGGATGGATGGATGTAGACGTACATACATAGATATACAAGTATACAGATATGTACTATACTTACATGCATACGTATACATGCATAAACATGCCGTGGTGTAGATCCGTGTTTCTGACGCCAAGTGATGGAGCCGGAAACCGCCTGGAGCAATGGTTTCGGCCCTGAAAGCCCTGAAACCAAGTGAGCCCTCACCCATCTTCAACCTCCAAGCAACCGCGGACACGAGTAAGATCACCGTCCGGGAATTTTGGGGTTTTGGAACTTTTCAGGATATCAAACAGTCAAACATGCCGCCCTTTCCGTCACATGGTCCTTGGGGTTCGACACAAGATGTCAGGGTTTGGGGTCGTTGCAGTGCGGCTGGTGATGCAGGTGACGACAAAGCCCATCCTGTGAATCATTGGGCTTAGTGTCTTAGGTTCAATTCCAAAGTGGTGCTCTGAATCTGCAAATCCAGCGACTGTCATGTGACCACAAGAGCCGTAGGATGATTTCCCGGCCGTAGAGCCGAAAGGTTGGTGCAAAAACGATGGTGATTTTTGTTTTTCACAGATGGGTGCAATGGGATTACACGCATGAATCTCCGAACACCGAGGCACTGCTTAGGCCGGAAGCCTTCGATCTCAGAATCCCCGGCCCTCAAGGCTGACCCCGGAATGCTTGAACCCTATAATCCCTTAACCAAGGCCCCTAAATCCGAAACCCCAAAACCCCGAAGCCTGAAGCCTAGACAGCCCTAAGCCCCGAAGCTTTCAGGTGCTGCCGCGAATCGCAGCTTGTCCCCCGAGGTCGCGAAAGAGGGACTCTGATATGGACTAGGGAATAGCGTAGGGTTTTGGCATTTGTTTGGGAGGACACAACTGGTTTCATCGGCATAGCCTTCGTAGAGGACCCCACTGTCACCATTGATGGGGCATCCATGCGGAATTGACAGGTTTGAACTTTGTCCTGTGACATGTTGAGGATCCTTAGCGCTACCATTCCAGAAGAACCTACTGGCTTAAGGCTCTATTTTCGATTCTGCCTCTTTTTCGAAACCGTTCAAAGATCCGACCATTTGTCGGCTTAAGATCACGTGGTTTTAGGAAGTCAGTGCTTTTATCCAATGCTCCGAAAGCCGAAACCTTATTGTCCTTTGAGGAAGCCAGTGGAATTCAAACTCCCCAGACCCTCTGGCAGACTGTTGTGGCACTTCATCTTGCCCATTCTGGGTCACTCCAAAAAACCCCAAACGCCCCAATCCGAAGCCCAAAACCCTTTGACCCCAGAGCAAAATCCTAGATCCCTGTCAAGCAGCAGACTTCGTATCCGAACCTTCTGTCTCTCTCTCTCTCTCTGTCTCTCTTACTCTCTCGCTCTTTGTTGTTGCTTGTGTTTGCTCTCTTTGTCTCTCTCGTCACATGTACTTATACTACTAGTAGAGTAACTAGTTCTCACACACGCACTCTCACACATAGCCATGTTTGTATGTATACTCACATATGCAATTCTGGATATGCACATATGCACATACACACATGCACACATACAAAATTCCAGACACAGATCTAAACCCCTTTCCTAAAGCCTACATCTTGAAGACTTGGTCAGCTGGGCGGGTGGTAAACGAAGACCTTTCTCCGCACCTATATCGCAGACCCTGTATCCTACAGCCTATGCCTAAGCCGCTGTTTTTGGCGAGTTCTTTGGACCTGCACGGCTTCCGGGAGCCTCGAAAGCACGCGCAACCGACTTGGGCGGCCATGTTGCGGGGCCCCTGGAGGGCTCAGAGGTGGAAACGGGGCTGAGGGATTAGGCTGAGGTTCGGGTTTGGGCGTCAGGGGCTGAGAGTTTAGGCTTTAGGGTTGGTTTCGGGTTTAACAACGGGGCTTCAGCAATAAATTGCACTAGAAATAGTGCTGTGGATATAGGGACGATAGCGGTGCACTAGTACTAACCGACCCCTACAGGAGCAGTTCAGACTTGAGGATTTTTCTGTAGTCTCCTTAGGAATTGTTTTTTTGTTCATGCAAAACCCAAAAGAATGCCTAAACTAGTATTTTCATTGTGGTTCTGAGGGGGGGGTTTGGGTTTTTCATGTTCTCAGTCTAGGGGTTATGGCCGGCCTTCGGAGTGGGGAATGGAAGTTTCAGCCTTACGGGTTCCGGGTTTCGTGAAGTCCATCTCGAAGCTGTTGCTCTTGCTTCCAACTTCAACCTCGAGGCTTCAACTCATTATAGTACTATCTATTAGAAAATACATACATACATGTATGTGTATATATATATGTATAGAGAGAGAGTCATTCTGTTTGATCATATCATGCTAGAGTGAGGCAGGGCAGAGTAGAGTGAAGTACAGTATAGTCAAGTATAAAAAAGTAGTGTGAGTGTCTCGGATCTCCGCACCCCGACCCGTCCGGGTCTTGATTCATGGTGGTGCAGGGTTTAGGGTTTAGGGTCAACAGAGCGGCTTGGGTATCGGTGCTCGTGTCGGCCTCGGTCAAGATGATTGCAGGTCGTAGTCTGGCAAGACTTGAGTCCATTACAAAGGGTTTTGAGGCTTTTCTGCAAGATGGCTCACTGCTCTTGCAACCTTGCACAGCGCTGCAGGCAAAACTCAGATCTCGGCCCGAGTCCCTTGAAAGACGATCGAGGGAACCAAAGCTCTTCTCCCCTGCAGAGAACTCCCGAACACTGAGAGAGGGAAGGTCTCCGTGCATTCCAAAAACAATGTCAGGGCAACTCTGCGCCCAGGCACGCAACGCCCCAAGGGAGGCGAAAGCAGAAGGGGACGTTTATGCCCTTACCGTCTCTCGGATGGCCTTTGTTAGAGTCGTAAAGAGTTCTGAGTGATCAATCCTTGATAATCTTCTATCTATCTGCAATTTCTATCAAGATTTACACAAGCTTGACGGCCGCTGTCTTTATGATTAGCTATGCGTTTTTGGGGGGTTCGTTATGATAACTATAGTATAATGGGCCTATTCTAATGATTGAGGCCCCTACATTATAGTACCATTATAGATCTCGTATAGTCACCCTTGTAGACCCCTTTAAAGGAATCCGCTTTCAATTATTGAGGCCCCTATAGTAGATTCCCCCGGGGCCCTGCAGCTGAGGAGCGGCAGTGGCTACACGCGCTTCGGGGCTCCAGCCACTGCAGGCTTCCCGGCCTCTCCCGGGCCAGTGCATGTTAAATAATTTCCAATACCATTTTGGGGCTCCTTATTAGGAAAATAGTATGATATTTTTGAGGTTTTGCTGCGGCGTCGGGCGAGAATTCGTGAGGCTTGTGCAGAGGGCACGGCTCAAGACACAGGCCTTGCCAAGTTTTCGCAGCAGTGGCCAAGTGCTGCGTCAAACATGTTGTCTGAAAGCACGCCTACAATCCTCATCTTATGAGAACCGACCAAGACAGGCATTCTCTTATCCGTCTTATCCGCCAGTTGCTTCATCCGCGTGAAATGGGGTTTGAGCCAAAAGGCCATTCTCTCTCCATGGAGTCACTGCCGTCCACCTGCGAGAGCAGCCACAGCCCTGAACGCTTAGCCAGACTTTACAGCAATCTGGACCCAGAGCGGCTCCGAGCCGTTCCTTTGAGCATTTGTTTGGCGAGCTGGGGCCGCCACTTCCGGAATGAAGTGGAGGGCGCATTCTCAGTGGACTCAGCAAATGACCATCTCAGCCAAAAGACTGAAAAGATCGACAATTTTCTCAGCCATGATTGGGGTACCAGCCGCTTTCTTAAGGTGCTGACCCTGCTTTGGGTGTTTAACATCCGAGCCGCCACTACTGCAACCTTTCTTATCAGTTGCATCCTTGGTTTCCTCCGTATCTATGCCACGGGCAGCATGGTGGACCACTGGTGTTCTATCTTTTTCGGCTATGCGACATTCGTTATTGTGTTTTGCTGGTGGCAAAGAATGCAATCTCTCTTCGGCTTCGAGCGGAAGGTTTTCCTTGATAAACTGTGCATTGCCCAGCACAACCCGCAGTTGAAGCAGCAGGGAATCCTGGGATTGGCCGGCTTCTTACAGAAGTCCGACACGCTCACGGTTCTTTGGACGCAACGTTGGGCAACTCGACTTTGGTGCACATACGAGTTAGCTGCCTTCATGCGTCAGAGTAACAAGCCGATTCAGCTCATGCCGGTGAAGCTGGCGGGCATTTTCCTGATGCAGGGATCCTGCTGGGCCGCCATCTCCATCGCCCATGCGATTGTGGCCTACGACGATCAGGAAGATAATTCCGATGTGAGCGCTTATGAGCTGTCACTCATCGGCCTAGGAATCTTCAGTGTGATCCTGATCGCGCTCCTCGCCTTGATGGTGCACACGGGCCTGTGGTTCATGAAGGATCTGGCTGCGCTGCCAGAACAGTTGAAAGCTTTTCGAATACAAGATGCTGCATGCTACTGCTGTGCGCATGGACACCGCCATCCAAAGACGGGAGCAGCGATTCCGTGTGACCGAGAGTATGTGTATTGGATGCTTCGTACGTGGTTTCATGATCCAGAAGCACCCGGGGAGACGTACTTAGATTCGTTCAATGCCTTGGTGAGAGAGCAGCTGGCACCCGTTGTGCTTAAACATGCAGGTGGCAGCACTCTGCCTTTGAGTTACGCTTTGTATGCTTGTGCCGCCTGCAACTTGCCTTGGCTCATTGACTACATCCCCTGGTGGGCGGCAGCATATAATTCAGGAGCGAAAGCTGGCGTTGCTTTCTTTTTGTGGTGGCTGCGCTCCATGATGTTGTTCTTGTACCATGCTCTTCTGCAGCTCGCCATGATGCGAATCTGCACGATGATGTGGAAGGCCTTGCTGCCGCTGGCAGACCGAACTCGGCGCATTGTATTGACAACGCTGCAGATTCTCATGATGCTCATCACTGCGCTGGTTCTTTGGCTGGCATTTCGCTATGTGTACCAGGCCACAGCCAGCACAAGTTTGTTGCCGGCTGTGCCCTTTGTCGCACTTGTCATCCTGGACATGGCGCTTTTCTGGCGATCTGGAGAGCGGGCTACAGCGTCTGGAAGACCAAATCACAAAGAAACAGGTGCGTCTCCATCCCATGCCATGGACCCTGACCCAGAACATGTCGAAGAAGACGGGAGGACTCCCAGTCACAGTTGCACCTGGCACATCTCCGAAGCCGAGGCTGAAGGGTCCCTGGTTGAAGTGAAGCTGTAAAGTGAAAGAAGTGGAACAGTTCGTCTCCACATAGGCATAAGGCCACAAAGCTACAACAGACTCTCAAGGCTCGGCTGCTTCCGAGTCGATTTTGTTTCACTCCCGGGGTCACTACCTCACTATCCGCTTGCTCGTACCACTGTTGTACGAAGCTGTGACTGCCTGGGCCCTCCATCCACCTTCTACTAGACCCTAAAGACCTACTAGTAGGGACCACATACCCCTGCGGAGGGTACAAGGAGGGTCCTGGTCGGACTCTTTCAGCTCAGCACTTTTGTCACCAGAGCTGAGGGCTTCGCCGCGCTCGCCATGGTCAACAAGATAGTTGTGACCCTTTTTACGGCGAGTCAAGTCAGACCGCTTTTTTGAATGCTTTTTTAGCTCTGAAAAAAACTGGCAAATGCAGCCAACTCATCGTGATGATCATGAGTAATGTGTTTGTTCTGCGCAAGTGCCTGCGCATGCCGTGGCATGTACCCCACCTGCTATGGCTATTGTTAGAACCATGACTATGATTGGTTTACGGCGTGCCCACGCAGCGTTGCAAGGCTGCTCCCAGAGGCAGAGGCACGGATGGAGGCTGGCCGAGCTTTAGGGCACTGTCGGGAGTTCAAGGATGCAGTTCATGGGTAATTAACGCGACCGTTTGACCGCTTCGCATGTCATCTTGGGCTGCGTGCAGGCGAGACTCTCTTTCTTGAACGGTGAAGTCCGGAACCAGAAACGCCACTAGCCGAGCGGCTTGCTCGTGGCGAGCGGCGCTTTGCTCTGTGACCCACTGTGCGAAGAAACTACACGTTTTGCAGAACTCGCTTTCCCAATTCTCTCGCCCTCTCCTTACTTGATGTGGTTTCTCTTTCAATCTAAGTGCCGTTGATGGTGACTGTTGAACTTATTGCATCTTGTTATCGGCGTTGATGGTGACTGTTGAACCTATTGCATCTTGTTGTCGTCGTTGATGGTGACTGTTGAACTTATTGCATCTTGTTATCTCGTGGTTGGATTGATTTGCTTTTATGTCGGGCCTTTGGCAATCTCTGGTTCTGAATTCGGAGCTGTGACCAGTCTCAAGCAACCCTAATCTCACAAATCGAGATGTGTACCGAAACCCTACAAATCCTAGCAGCCCTAAATCCAAAAATAAGGTATTCCTGTTACATACCGAAATCTCGATCCCTATCATAACGGAGCTATTCCATTTTCTGCCGCGCAAAAAACAGTGACAGGCCAACCGGCAAGTCGAGAACCAGGGCCGCCGCACCGTCGCTGCAGCCCCAGGGCTTGGCTTCTGACGGGCTTCGTCAACTTACTTAGCCAATTGGAGAACTTTAAACTTTTTGGCTTTATATATTTGGTCTATCTTAAAAAGTTTGTACTGTTTTTGGGCCTGGTTATTGGAGAAGAGAGTCAATCAACAATGGTAACCACTCATAGACTCCACTCATAGCAACAATATTGTAGGCATCGATTTGGGATGATGTTTCTTGCGCTTATTAGTTGCTCCATATATATATTCATGTTGGGGACTGTTGAAACATGCAAATGTTCATAATGATAATGAGAAGGGTTCTTTACAAGGGCTTCAAAAAAGTTACTATGAGGGTTCTGATATATAGGGGCAATAATAATCAGAATAGGATTTCGGGGTAGATTGCACTGAACTGGAAAGGACTGTAAGAAGATATTATGCATCTGAAGGCTTGGAAGGAAGAGGGTCGATTTGAAGCATCTGTTTTCGCATACATACATGACTTTCTTGAAGGAGGTTTCGTCATTTCCTTTTGACCTCGAGCTGGTCCATGCTGAGTTCAGGACTTTGGACCATTTCCTGTAGTTACACGATTTTATGCAACAACCATACACAATGGCTATCTCATATGCTAGAGGACCCCTCCGGCACAACGTAAAGCAGCACGGTACGCTATGATGACACAGGACCCCTAGGTTACGACACAGTGCCCTTAACCTTACACGTAAATCCTAAACCCAAAGGTACAACAATTTGAACCCATGCCCATACCCCAAACCCTCAACTCCCTAAACCCGTAAACCCCCTAAACTACCCTAAACCCCTAAACCCCTAAACCCTACACCCACTGAGCCCCGAGGAGGCGACTCTTTCCGGCTCTCTGCAGCCGGCACTTCGTGAGTTGACTTCGCCGGATTCCTACATCCGTCTTCCGGGCTGACTAGGGAACCTAAGCATTCAGAAGTGTGCACACATATACACACATATACACATACATGTACATGTATATATATATATATGTACATACATATATATATATATACATACATATATGCATATATACATATATACAGATAGGCTTGCATATGTAGGCGGCGGATGCCTGCATCCGGATGCCGGGAGAGACAGAGCGAGAGAGAGAGAGAGAGAGAGAGAGCGAGGGATACCCACCTTTTTATATATACACATACACACACTTACAGTTTTGTACATAGCTATAGTATTGTGAAGTAACCTGTCTTCCTAGATAGAACTTGCATGCGCAATGCATATCAACATCATTCCCGGAACAACAGGCAAGTGTCATCAACGCACAGGTTTTGGATTTCAAGACTTGCACCTGTTGCACATGTAGACGTTTCCGCAGAGTGTAGGGAAGCCATCCAGACCCGGAATCATCTTGTCGGTCAAACCTCCAGCCCTAAACCCTAAACCCTAGACAGAAAAGACGCATAAAACTCGGTGCTTCTGTGTTTGTGCCTCGTGGCCTTCACCCGGCACGTGACGGCCAGGCTGTTTCCGAACTTGCCACTCAGAAGCATTTTGGGATGCCAGCTTTTGTGCGGCCGGCCAGGCTGCAAAGCAGCTTTGTACTTAAACCCTTGAGACTTACCTGTATGGTTTTGGATGAACCCCACGTCGGACAAATAGCCCCATTACCGGCTGACTTGGCAAGTTTTGGAGACGATGTTGAAAGGTGTCTCATAGTTGAAGCTCAGGCATGGGTAACACCGCAGGTGTTGAATGCGCGCCTTCAATCCGATGGGTTTCGAAGCGAGTCGGCACTGCGAAACGCCACGATGCCACTGCTACTATAGCTGCTCTTGTTATTGCTACTGTCTTTTTTTAGTACTAATACTAATGTGGGTGGCAAAATACCATTCGCATGAATTGCTATGCTATTTGGTTCAAGCCCGCCGCTCTTTTGCAATGGCCTGTCATAGCTCCAAGCAAGCTGAAACTGAGCTGCGGTGCACTTCAAAGAACTAGGCGGTACGTGTATACGCACGTCTAGACATACTGAGACGCAAACGTGGGCGTGTCTTGTTGTTTTAATTTCGGAATTACATATAAGTAAATATAGCCCCGATTGCATTCCGGTTTAATTCAACTCACATCTGCTGCTGATGTAAGTTGCGGCGTGTGCCTATCCGTGTCGCATGGCATTGCTTGGACCTGTTTACTTTCATTTGCCTGGTTCAATCTGCCTTCTTGTGTGCCGAGTTGTCCCGAGAAAGGGTGTCCCGTGGTCCTCACCCAAGTGGATCTCAGGGTGGTTCACATGGCACGCATGGATCAGGAAATCAGATAGTAACCCTTATAGCAACCCCTATAAGGACAGAACGGCTCTGCGTGGCAAAGACCAGCTTCCATCCCTACGAGGCACGGCCCCTCCTTGAACCCAGTCGTTGTCGACGACCTCCGAGATCATACCGCCAGTGACGTCCAATGTGTAATACTTGGCGCGAAATCGTACCTTGCACTCAGCAGCAAATCCTTCCAAGCCCTGGGCACCTAGAGAAATGACAGCGGATGACTGGCATATATGGCGATTGAGGACGCTGGGCCGGGCATAGTTAACTTCACAACTGGATGGGCAAGCGCAGCCATGTCACACGGTGCGCTGGACGACCAGCAAGAAAGACTACTGCCTTTGCTAAATCACTGCTTATATTGTTCACAGTGGCTTGTTGCGGCACCACGTGAGCCGTGTGCTCGGAAGCAGGACCTTCCAAGTATACAGCATACAGCCCAAATTTTGACGGCTAACCTCACAAACTTTAGCATCTAAACTTGAGCTTGGCTTGGCCTTGGGACACTGGAAATTTCTCCAGTGCCACTCTTGCAGGCTATGGTCGTCCGGGCTTCCACACTGCCATATGGCTTTTTCGGACATCGTCTGGCCCGGAGGCTATGCTCTCTGATGCTCTTTGCAACAAGTGCTCAGTTGTTGCCGGCTTACATTAGCATGTGATTTCGTCACCGTCATAGGTTTCCCCTTGCTTTCAGAAACGCCTTTCACCATTTCATCATAGAACGCTTTGTTCCTTGCCAGAAGTCGGTTTGGATCAAGGGCACACAGGCACGGGCTAAGCAAACCAGGACTCCCAACATGAGCACCCAATCCTAAATCAGGTGGTTTAACATTCTGGTGTCGTGCTGCCCTGTGCACATCTGCCTTTTTGTAATGTAGCCTTGCAGCTACAAGCATTCTTCTCATATTACCAGCCTTTTTCTACCAAGTAGTAGATTTGCTGATGCGGCATGACTGCGGCATAGTGACAAAAAAGACCTACTAAAGCGGTCACATCAGTGCTTGGATTTCTTCCCCGTCTGCTCAGCTACAGCTTGCACAGGTGTCGGCGTGCATGCATGGGCATGATAGGTTGAGAAGAACTGTTGTGCTGCGTTGGGCAGAGGTTTGAAGGCATTGCCTAAAGGTCGTCTCGAGTGTGTTGCAACCCGTTGCACTGAGAGGTCTTTGCAGTTTCCGCGTGCCGGCGTGAGTGTCTATACGTGTGATTCCTGTCTTTGTGCAGCTAGCACGAACAGTTCATCTAGCATTTTGCATTGAATGGTGTTGGTCAGGTGTTGTCTACATCAGTTGACGGGCACTTCCCAGGTTACGGATGTAGACGAACTGCACCAAGACTTGCTTCGACATTTGGCGAAGACACGAAGCAAGGAAAAAGTCCGTGGAAGGAGACATGTTTGGTGCCACACGGGTACTGTAGCCGAATGCGCTTCATTTACTTGCATGAAGAGGTGTTTTATGCAAACACCAGACACAGCCTGAACCACAATGGTCTCTGTTGTTTGTTGAACGCATCGCCGCCCCTTCAGGGCAACAGCCAGCGCTGTGCACTTCACGGCGCCGCGGAACGCCAATGAGGCTAGAATCTTTGTCGGCTTCGGGTATATAGCATGCTATGTGATGCGCTATTGGGTTGTTCATGTGTATACATAATATGCATACATACATACATACATGCATGCCTACAAACCTACATGCGTACGTGCATACATTGCTGCATGCAGACATACACGAACACATACAGTCACATACATATAAATTCCATATACATGTGTACAACATGTGTACACCTGAACCTGTACACCTACAGATACACATACATCTACATTTTCATACTTATACATTAACAATTTACATGCAGACATATACATAGAGTTCGTTCTGACACGGGAAGCCGAGGTTGAAGGCTGGTAGGACTTCTTGCTTTCCCCTGTGTCATCCTCAAACGGGTGCCTGCGCGAGCTAGAGTTGTAACACCATGAACACCAAACCACACCGCACCTGCATTTTGTCAGCACGGGATGCGTGCTAAGAGGACGCTCGTTCATCATGTGTAGGAGCTTCCAGCAAGAATTGGGCTCTTCAGGAACTGAACGGGGCTACTGATTTGCCTACCAGGCTGGGGAGCTTGTCATAACTACAGCACGTGTCACGAAATCTGCGCACTTCTGCTACTACGTTGCAGGTATCGACAGCCACCAAACCACGGCTAGACATGGCATGGCATGAGAAGAACTTACCTTAGAAGCCTTAGGACTTAGGACGTGGTGAAGATGGGATGTTGGGAACCGACGTCCTCGGAATTCACGCTCAATCATCAATCAACACTCACATGGGAGAAAACCTTGCGTTTCCTTGTTCCAAAGCTGCGCGTTGCTCGTGTCACCTGCCACCATATGGAAGCCGCAACAGCACTGGCGCGACTGGGTTTTGCACGTTAAGCAGGAAGCAAAAAGTCCAACAGGTCGGCACCCAATCATAGCTGTGGTTTTCCTCTTCATTGTTTTCTTGCGTTGCTTACCAGAGTTGTGTTTGTAGGACTGCTTGCACAACTGCTCGCGTCGTTGTTGAACCTATTCTTGTCCTTAATGTTTTCATTTTCATGAGGCAAGCCGGCAGATGTGCATCGAAGTGATGTCTGCGTGTTCACAGGAGGGTACAGCTACGGACCCAGGCGTTGATGAGTCATTGTTTTCGTGTTCGAGGCATTCGTGTCACGGCTGGTGGATGGGGTGGAAGCATGTGGAAGCTGGCGACTACGAAGTTTAAGGGTTCGAAGTTCGGAGCATGTGCCGAACATGTAATGGGCGGGCACTTGGTCTGTCCGTCCTCCGTTGGATGTGATGCCCACTCCTAGGTCCTAGCAGCCGGTGAACCGAATCATTATCCGAAGGAAAAGTGCCGGATAGCTGGTTGCCAAGACCAAAGCCAAGCCCACATGCAGTAAAGCCATGGTGGCACGACAGCCCCTGCACCGTTTCGCAACAGTTCCAGCGAAGTCCTACATTAAATGAGAGCTTCAATGCCGCATGAAGCGCCCGCGCTACAAAAATTCCGTGCGAATGAGAGTTTAGGCTAGACCTTGCGACAAGCAAGCAGGCTCTATGAAATATGTTCATCCGGTGTTTGTGCTCAACTGCTGTCAGATATGAAGCAGACGTTGCATACACTGCGGGCATTGTGCAGAAGCACGGAGTGAACGGAGATCAACATGCGAGGGATTGGTCCGATCATCACGGTAGTTTATCCTTGAGCCTTTGGGCAATATGGGTTTGGTGGGTCCCAAAAAGTGTTCGGATCAATGGCTGGGTATACAGGTATATGGTTATTCGAAGATGTTTCTTTGTTTCAGGCGTGCAACTTGCAAATCCTGAGTATGCATGCAGTGTTGGGCGGGATGCCAACATGTGGTATCACAGAAGCCTTGTAAACTTTAGAAGCCATTGGCACTATGCGAGGAGAGAAGTGGATGACTCGTCACTCTCATGCCAACAGCCGACAGCAGGAGTTTTGAGCTTCGAAACATTCGCAGGGGCTTTGAATTGGCACCGCGCATTTTCTCAATCGACGATGGGAGTCGGAGCCGCTAAAGATTGAAACCGAGCCTTCTGCAGCTCGGAAACTCCGAGCGTCCCCCCCATTATTTGTGTTTTTCAGCCGAAGGCACTTGGCGCAGCTCCTTTCCTCGCCGTGGTGGCTTGCAGACTTTTCAGTTCTCCTAATTTGCCCCAATCAGGTCATCACTGTGCTGCAGCGCAGGTGTATGCAGGTGGAGAAACCATGATGCGTTCTCTTGCTAAGTTGACCCCCAAGCCTTGAATTTCAGAGCGTTTTGCCTTGAATTTATAATGTCTATACTAGTTTGCGTTGCAGGTCTTGCTAGGCTGGCAGCGGGTGCTTCCGATTGTCAAGAATTTGTGGTGGCCCCCCGCCAGACCGCCTTTGAGTCTGCAAGCAGCCAAAGCAAGAGGGTTCCTGTTTAGAGGGTGGTAAACTATAGTATAATGTACGATAATGTAATACAACCTAAAATATGATATAGTATCGTAAAGTATACAATGAGACCCATCCAACATTTTACGGTTTCCCAGCGAACCTGAGGTCCTTGCCCTCAAGTTCTAAAGTGCCCAAGGTCCCCCTGGGCCTGGAGCGCTCCCTGGTGGAGGGTGTGGAGATCGAGTGCAGTCCTCAGCGCGGAGCCGGGTGGTCATTCCAGTTTCTAGGGGCCTACTGCTTCTCCGCAGGAGAAGCTCATCATTGCTCGTTGCTTCGAAAAACTCCGCATCCCAAACCTCTAAAAACCTCGCCATTGGCCTCGCTTGGATTGTCCGAGCGTGAGCGCCGAAACCGCCCCGCAGAAACCATGCGACACATCAACGCTTGCGCTGTACACCCTGGGGTAAACTGGCAGTGACTGGAGTGCATGCCAAATGCCCTGTTCGAAAGCCCAGGTCACGTGCCCTTCTGGAACCCGCTTCTCGGACTTTCGCGGCTGCCCTGGTCCGGGCACCTGGACGTCGGGCACCAGGTGCAGCGGCGAAGGTTGAAGAACTTGCATGCCTTGATTTTGTCGCTCACTGCTTGTCTGTCCAAGAGGCTCAAAATTATACTGGATGCAAAAAACACGCAGGGAGTTTATAATATATGAAAGTCTGTTTGTTCTTCACGGTTTTCTGGTTTTGAGTCTTGGGTGTGGGATGTCGGGCTCGAGGTAAGAGAATTGGCGACTCTTGCAACGTCTGCACGCCGGTTTGCGACACGTGCAATAGAAACTTTGCTAGGCTCCCCTGAACCCTGAGCGCTGACAGCATCGGATTCTGTTGTTTGCAGTGTTCGAGGCGGAGTTAGCATGGGCATGGTGGGAAGTCCTAAACCCCAAAGCTTGAGCTGTGAGTTGCAGCGCTTGTAGTTCTCTAAGCCCCGCGTCCGGCGACTGTTCTCGTCTTGAATCGCACCCCTCTCCCTTCTACTTCCTCGATCCGTCGGTTGCCAGAACCGGGGCGAAACCTAGCGACTCAGAGTGAGACTACACAAGCCACCACCTCTTCTGGTGGTGCCATGGGGGTGTTGCAGTCCCCCTTTTCGGTATTATAGTATAATATACGATGATATAATATAATATAATAATATACTATGATACATTATACTATACATTGATATACTAGTATAAGATACGATAAGATACGATAGGCCCCTTCGGAGGTGCCTCGGGCCTCTGGGCCTTGCAGCTCTGCGCTTCGGAGGATGGGCTGAGGCCGAGCCTATCGGGCTTTTCCTTTAAGGAAATTTTTGTGGGGTTCCTTTTAAACGGACCTGTAAGGGTTCCTTTAAGAGATCCTTTTAGGGTTCCTTGCAGGGTTACTTCAAGGGGAGCCAGAATAGCCAGAAAACTGTACTGTAAGAGGTTTAGGGCTTAAGGGTCTTAGGGCTTCAGGAGGTTTTGGAGTTTAGGGCTGGGGCTTTCGGGCGCAATAAGTGTGGTAAGTTGGGGTGACAGATATTTGAGATTTAAGGCTTGGGCTTTCGGGTTAGGGTTTTTGCTCTGAGGTGCTTCAAAGGTTTAGGGTATTGAAGGCTTTCGGGCTGTAAAGCTTGAGGGTCAGGGTTTGTGTTGGTTTGATGCCTACAGACCGCACAGTGCCTCAGGTTAAGGGCATTCAGGCGCTTCTGGGTACTGATGTATTTGATGCGTCAGGTTTAAGGTGCATGGCTTGAGGGCCTTGCATTCTGGACGAGGTCTTGGGTCTTCGGGCTTAGGACTTTCCGGATAGTGTTTGAATTGTGCATCCGGTTGTTCATGGTGTTAGGCTCTTGCGTTTGTAAGGTTTAGGGAGCGATAACTTTAGCGGTTTATTGTTCCTGTGTTTCGCATTTTTCTTGTTGCAGAGGAGGGTTTATCGCCTCCGACGAGAATTGGTAGATGTAGAAGAGGTTGCGCTGGCTTCACGAGGGCAAGCTAAGAGTCTCTCCCCCAAAAGACGTCGCGCTCCAACACACCCATGTGCGAAGGCGCTTCTAGTCCGAAATCAACAACTTTGTGCGACTTGTTGTGTTCTCTGGTATTCGCACGCCATCCTCACGCACAGCTCCTGGCGCCCTACTGTAATTTTCCGCTTCATTAACTTCCACCACCTGCCGCCACTTTCATTTTGGACAGCAGGTGTCTTTAAGATGTCATTTAGGTTCTTTGGAGTGATCTTTCTGAAGAGTCTATTCCATCCTCAATCCTGCGAGTGTTCTTGCCTGCCATCAGTCGTGGTGCTGACGGTGATGATGCTCTGAAACACGATGGTGATCTGGAGGTTTATGATGGTGAGAGTGGTGGCTTTGGTGGCGAGATGATGGTGGCGGCGACAGCTGCGACGATGCTCATGATGGTAATCGTGAGGTGATGATGATGATGGTGATGATGATGACGATAATACTGGTAGTGGTGTAGGCAGTGGTGGTGATGGTGTCGATGTAGAAGCCCAGAGCTTTTGACAAAGCTGATGCTTAGTCCAAATTAGTCGTCAGAGCTCTCACACGCTGCTGCTGCCTTGCTTCGAAGACCTTTCGAGTGACAAGCATGACCCCAAGCCCAATCACAACCCAATCGCTGCTAGACTTCCACTCACGCATCTCCTCCCAAGATGTACTTGCGGGTCTTTTGTTTCTGAATTGTGTTTGGTGATTGTCTGTCTGTGATGAGGTTCATAGATTCCAGCACAAGTGGTCTGAGAGCCATGGGATACCTTTGTTAAGCTGCTATGTTGTTTCGGAAGGTTCGATGCTGAGTAGCAAGAAACATGCGATGATACCGATCGTCTCCATGCCCGATGTGCAGCGCTGTGCTAAGTATTGTGTGCCCTCGAGCTCGAATTACCAGATATGAGGCCTGAAAGAATTACCAACACTATCCCTTGAGGTTCCTTCATCTCGCTATACTACTACACACGCCAATCTCCTATTCTAGCTATTATCCCTCACCCTTAGCCCTAACCCTAATGCCTATTCTGATTATTATCGTTGTTACTATTACTGGTAGCATCATTATTATTACCCTTTTTGTTAAAACCTGCAGGGCTTTGAGCACCGTGGGCCCGCCTTTGTCCTTCCGGGTGCACACGCGGACGCCGAGCCCACCCAGCTACTTGGGCCCTTTTTGTGGGTCGGAACAATATAGGGGCCTTAATAAATTTCATTATTAATTATAGTTACAGTATAATATACCCCCCCCCCAAAAAAAAAAAAAAAAAACCTATTCTAATTATTTAGGCCACTATTTTCTGTTAAAGGGTTCCATGCCCTGCCATGTGGGCTCGTCCTTCCGAAGTAGGAGGCAAAGAAGGGTTGTATAAGGTATACTCGTCTAAGACTCGTCTAAAGGGCTCTAGGATTTCATGGTTGGGTTTTCATGGTTGCGTTGAGGGTTTAGGGTGGTTGGGTAACTTAATTGGAAAAGGCCTTAGGGTGTACATATTATGGTATAAGTATAATTTTGGAACCCTGTGCAAGAGTATTAGCAGGTGGTGCGGTCACGGCGATTGGACAGACATGGTGGATTTAGGACTTCCGGAGTTAATGAAGCCATGGAGGGGCTTTGTTGCACGGATTTCGCGCAGTTCCTGACAGTTTCCCAGGGTCTTCGAAGAAACTATGCAGGTTACGACGGAAGCTCACTTGGAACTAAGTCATGCTCCCTTTATTTTCAAGCAGGCTGTGGCGGAAAGAAGGATAATCTTCACACCATTGCATGAATCACAGCAAGCAGAAAAAGATTCCGCGATTGAGCTTCGAACCGTTCTGCCAAGCTTTCTATCTCTGGACGCACGCAGAGCCGAGTGCGTTCGAACGGGACGCCACTGCATGTGGCTGTCAATCTCCGTGCAATCTATAAACCTCAATCGCAACAGACTAATCAGTCATTACACATCACCCATAGAGCCTGGTCGGATTGCTGCTGCTGAGGTGCACCTTACCTAACGGCGACAGGGCTTTCCGAGTCTGGCTGCACCTTGTCTGCGGACCTCTCAGCTCTCATAGGGTATGCTTAGAGTTTGGGGTCCGGCTCAAATTCTGCCGCGTGCTCTTGATACGGTATTTTCAAAAGCTGCTACTCCTTTCACACTTCAGCTTTCGGGCAAGAGGCTCTGGACGTATTCATGATCTCAGTCTCAGTCTTAAGCGTGAGGTCGCAAGGCCTTTCTTAAACTGGGACTTTCCGAAAATTAGGGGTACTATATTAGGGTCCCCTATATTCGGAGTACGCCAGGCCCGTGTTCACCGCCCCAGTTGCTCGAGTTCCGAGAGCGTGTACCCTTTATAGAACCCTTAAAGGGTCCCTACTTTTCGGAAACTCCCATCTGAGGTTTCATCATTGTCAACTGGCACGAGCCCCTGGACTCGGGCGGATCTCCGATCCTTGCTCATGCATCGTGGCTCAGAGGTATGGCGTTAAGGCCTGGCTCTATAGAGTCCCTGCAACGTGAGACCCCTAATGTAGAATATGGCATGGCCTATATGATAGTTATTAATTGCGATGCATAAGGTAAAACGCAGAAGGCCAAGATCGCTAAGCATTTGTGAATACCTTCGTGCCAGGGTCAGGGTTCCGCGTAGAACGAAGAATCAGTAAGAGTTACATGCCTTATCAGCCCTTCTAGTTTCGCCAAGCTTTACGGGTCATGTCGGATGTGACTCGCGGTGGTTTCCAAGTCTCTCCGATTTTGCACCTGGCGGTTCTGCCAACAGCGAAGCACCGAAGCGAACTCCCATTTTTAAGGACTTGAAGCTCTGGGAGCGAGAGAGGTATGTGCTGGGAGAGGAGCCTCTGGCCGCCTTTTGGCTGAAGATTCGTATGTCTGATAGGCCGCCTGAAGCAAAACAGAGAGTAGGCAGAGACCCCAAACCGAAGACCCCAAAAGGACACCCACAGCTCCCCCCCAAAGCTCTACGCTGGAAAGCTTCTGTACGACTGGACCGGCCCCGACCCTAGAATCAACATAGGCACATGTGCCTGGCAGACGAGGGGTCGACCAGGAATGCAGTCTTCACTGCGGCAGCTTCGGGTTTTGATTGAAACCAGGATCAGGGTCCGGGGTCGAAAAGGGTGTTCAAGTTAAACTGCCCTGCACCCCAAGCCCTGTGAAGTCAAAGGCTGAGCGCAGGCTGGTATGCTCTTATCATGGAGATAAAATATTCTGTGGAGCTGCTTCGCCCTCAAACGGTTGCAACAAGCAGGTCTTCAGCGGTGACGAAGTCTTCCCGGAGTATCACCTCGAGGGTGTGTCGTTGGGAACAGCTGCTCAGCAGATCGCAGTCAAATTGCTTTGCTTTCGTCAGCAATGGCTTTGAGATGGCAGCTCTGTGATTTGAGAAAAATCGCCGTATCCTTTCAACGTCATAGGATGCCGTTGGCCCTTCTGCCAGAATACCAAGGAGGCAGCAGTTCCATGTGTTTCGTTTCCCCCAGTGGCTTCACGCACAGATTGTGTGAGCGTGAGTGTGTAGTGTGAAAAGGGATGCAGGGAGAAAGAGGGAGCGACATAGAGATGCAACTACAGAAAAGGAGATGTATGTCGATGGTCAGAAGCCTCCATCAGTAATTATTTGCTGTCCCAGGACTACGTTCTGCAAGTGCGATGCCACAACGAGGCCACTCTGACTCGATGTTCGAAGTCTCTGCACGGTCGGGGCCGGAGCTTGCAATGATGAACGGCATTTTGGGGCAGTCGTTTCAGGCATGTCGGCTGTTCTTTGAAACCCAAAGCTAAAGCCACAAAAAGGGGTTTATCATTTATGAACTATATTGGCCCTCAAGTCAGGGCTTTCCAAAGCCTCACGGTTTGCGAGGCTGGTGCTTCGGAGTGGAGTGCAGTGTCAGAGCCTTTGCGAACGCCGGAGCCCAGGCACTTGCTTTTGGCGCATGCAGGGGACAGAGGCATAACCTGATTTGGGGAGCCTGAGTCTTTACCAGTACTATTCTTTTTTGCTTCTAATGTATGATAGAATCAGAAACCCCAAAACCAGGCAGGTTCTGTTCATTAATTCAGGCCCCTGTAGTATGTATCTCCGTGTCTTCGGTCCAGAGGCATCTGATATTTCACGCGTTGCATGCACGGAGTCTATGTGCAGAATCAGTACATGCATAAATATGCATGTATGTTTGCATATGGACATGCATGTCTAGTGGAATTAATCTGGCATACGCCAAACAGATGTCAGTCACTCTGCCCGCTTGTACGCTTGCATACTTGTATGGCTTCAGCATAACTTACGTTGTGCTGCATATAGGCGCCGTCCTTCATGATGCACAAGCAGGAAGTTGCAGCAGACGATTGATAGGACGTCATGAAGCCAGGTACAGGCAAGCCACGTATATACTTGTTGCACTGCATGCTGCAGGATATAGCACACACTGTATTCGAAGTCAGGACAAAGCATGTGTGTTAAATACAGATTCTACGACACTTTCTATCATACAGATGCCGGGTTGCCATGCCATCCGACTTCACAGGATGTTATGTTGCGGGAGGTTTTGGAAAATGCCATCCTGAGCCTGAAACCCTGCATGCACACCCCTTCGTTTTAACCTCCGGAGTGCCCAAGCTTGCCAGGCCCAAAGACTTGGGTCCACCGGAAGCTGTGGCCCTCCGATGCAATTTAGATCTAGTTGTTGTTTCTCTCTGCGTTTTCCTGTTTTGGTTCTGGGTCTCCGGGTTGGGTGGTTTGTGGGCAGGTCTCGAAGCTTCAGGTTGGAGGCTGTAGCGGTGTGCTCCTGCACCCATGTAGGCTCTCCAAGCCACTACACCGAAAGTGGCCTGTGTCCCTCAAGTCAACGTTTGGACCTGGACCAATATGTAGATCAGGTTGTACAGGGTATGGCAATACAGTAAATCCAGGGGGCCCCGAACGATTGAGCAAGCCGGCTTTCTGTTTCAGTCTCCGTCCCTGCTTCGACAGGGCCATGTCGGATTCGGCCCATGTGCCAGGAAGCCGGTCTTGAATTTGCCACGTTGCGGTGGGCAAGTTCCACCATCGACGTGGAGTGCAGCTCGGATGATGAGAAGCCGGGGCATCGGGCACCGTTTCAATACAGCCTGCAGCCCTGCTAGGAGACTTTCCTTCGAAATCGAAACGACAGCAGGAATAGAGAGGAGGGCCCTTCCACCTATGTATCTGCTTGTCTGCTTGCTTCTTGGGAAGCTCAGGCTACGAAATTCTGGATCCTTGGCGGCTCCTAGTTGGTTTGTGAGGTTTTGTGTTGGGTGCCAGTGCTTCAGGGCAGTCACGTTGAGATTCCAGGCTTTGCGATTCTGCAGATCGCAGACGCAAAGTCCCGGACCCAAGCCCCTGTTGCAAGTGGTTGTATCTTCATGCCAGATCTTAGCACGGCGTCCTTTTTGGCACTCGAAGGCCCGAGACCTCACCATGCTCCGACTACGACTCATGGATTTTTCACCGTTCATGGTTTCGGGTTGGAGCTTTGCCGAATGCGTGTGCGAGAGAGTATGGAGCTCGTTTGCATCGCCTTCTGCCAACCCGAGTACAAGCAGCAGCAATCGAGGACAGCAGTAGGCACAAGTCGCAGTGGGTTCAGGGTTGACGGTAACGTGACCTGTGGCAATGTGACATGCGTACATACCTGGTCTTGCTATCACTCAAGCTCTGTCGTAGGGGTCGCTCAGGTGGAACCGCAGAGCAGCAGCGAGCCCAGCAACCTGGCTGCCTTCAAGGTGATTTATGGGGTGACATAAGGCTTACCCCATGAAACCTTTGTATTTGGGGGTCCTTACAATAAAGTCCCATGGGCTCATTATCGTTTAGGGCCTAGGGTGTCGTCTTTTGGGTTTGCATTGTTCAGGTCTTAGCATGCCTACCTGAACTCGGGACTATGTTGCAGACAAGGGACTACAGCTTTGAATAGAAGCTTCGGTGGCAAAGGATCCGGGCCCTTGCAGATTCTCCTCTCTTCCGCTGCGAGTGTGTTCATTGCACGTAGAGCATCCTCTGTTCTTCTGATATTCTGGCTTGATCGCAGCAGGCCAGGCCTCTGTCTCATTGAGGGGCTAGGCTAGAAGAATGCAGGAAAGCCAAACGATCCCTGCTTAAAGTTGGGTCCCTCAACCAAAGAGCGCGGGATTGCGAATTTCGTGCGAGTGACTACTGGCATTCACGATCAGGCTGGGTGTCTACAGTGGATGCCCCGGCTGAGGACACACCGGCATGAAGATGCGCACAAACTTACCGAACACCTGTAGAGCCTTTGCAGAACCCCAAACCGTAAAACTCTGAATTTAGAACCCGAAAATCAGCCGGAGGAGTCTGGACCCACAGAACCAGGGAGCGAGGAGACTGAAGCAACGATTGCTTCATGCCTGAGCAGTTTGCGGGTCTTTCTGATGACTTGCGCCAGAATTGCGATTTCGCTTTCTGCATGCATCGGATTTATATGGTATGGCATGGTAGTATTCGTACTGCTGCTGTTGCTGGAAAAGTGTTTCTTGAAGGCCAAGCGAACGCAACAAGAGCCAGCTCGGCAACAGCAGCAGCGGCGTTTATGTGGTAATTAATGGCCGTACTTGCCATTGTTTTGAGTAAGCTTCTGCTGTTGTCCACGATGTCTTTCCAGAGCTTGAAGATTGGCACACTGTGAATGTGCTCCGGGAGCTTCCCGTCTTTCTTTGGAGGATTTTGTAGGGTTCACGTTCTTCTATACGGGAGTAGATGAGTGAATGTACCACCCTTGCCAGGACGCCATGACAGTCAGAGCCTGGACTGTAAGACCCGCTCAGAACAGGCCGCAAAGGTTGGATGGTCGGTCAGTCGGTTATTTTCATCCCAACTCGGCCTAGCACCTCCCAAACCCTCAAACCCTCAAGGGCCTGCGGCCCACAACGCAGGAGGCTAAAGCCGCCGAACCGTCGAATCCCATGAGCAGTGTGTGCTCCGGTCAGCGCAAGACGGGTCCTTGTTGGTACCAAGAACCTGCATGAATTAATGCTCCTACAATCCTACAAGTAGTGTAGTACTCCCAAAGTCCCACCGCAGATAGCGGTTGAGGATCCCTCAGTCCTCACCTTCACAACATGCACAGTAGTGTACTATGCAGCTCTGAATAACCAGTAACGTCAAAATTGGTCTGATCTCCCCTGATAGTCCCTACATACTTACAATACCCCAAACCCTATTCTGATTCTTACGGGCCCCCTATTTTTAGCAAGGATGGTCTGCGTCCCCGGCAGCTCTACTGCTTCCGTGTGCGCGGACGCGGGAAGTCGGAGCCCGGGCTTCTCACGCCGCAGAGAAGCCTGAGGATCCTTCGGAAATAGGCTTAGCGTGTAGACACTTAGGGACTCTATTCCAGATGCCTAGGGTTTCTGCCACGAGTGCGGCAGCTTTGAGATCCGCGCGGGCATGCGCAAGGCAGTGCAAAAGGGGAGAGTTCAGGGGTTTTAGAGGAAGGGTTTGGGATTCGGGAGCTCAGGAGCTTAGTTTAGGGCTCGGGACGTTTAGTGTGTATGGTAAGTTTTTGAGGGTTTCGAAAGGGGTTTTGAGCAGAGGCGAACCATGCCGTCGGGATGCTGTGAAGCTCTAGCCTTCCAGGCCGTGGTCGATGCGCAGCGTGGCTTGGCTGCAGCCATCTACATAAACTCAGTCAGCTGTTTGGGCCTTCACCGAAAGCTGAGGGACCTGAAGTGCTGGGTTGCAGTCCGAGTTCAAGTGAAGTCGTCCTTGAGGCGGCTTTCGGGAATTCCGAGCAGCCGTTGCCCTAATATCGGGGTCAGGTTCGCATCCAAGTGTAGAGTTTAGATGACAGCCGTATTCAAAAAAACAGGGCCCCTACAGTACACTGTGCAATCAACAGCCGAAGCTACCCAGGTACATCATACAAAGCCTGTGTAAATGCAAACGCCAGCGGACCCTGGCCCACCTGCCCGTCACGTCGAGTCTGCAAGACCCACAACTTGAGCCTGGCTGCGCCGAAGTTCCGCTGTCGCGGATGGATATGTTCGCCCTCAGCCCAATACCACCCCGGAGACTCTGGCCCTCACCGCTACAGTATACATGCTGAGAACCCTGGCCCCAAACCATCCTAAACCGGAAACCCGATAGTACAGGCCCCGAGCCCTATCTAAGACCACACTCCCAGATATCTCCAAGCTCAGGAGCTCGTGTACACTGCCGCGCGGAATCCGCAAGTCGCTACAGCACCGACCGCTCCGGTTCCTTTGAGATGCAGTCGGCAGTCAAGCGGCTTTCAGAAAGCGCAGAACTATAGGGTTAAATGGAATTTAGGGTGCAGGATTTCTGCTTAGAGCACTATGAGCTATTGCGCAGTTCTACCATTTGTTCTGTATAACTGGCAGAAACTGAAGAGTATAGGTGCAAGGCTGTCGTGTATCTGCTGCAAACATACTGTTGGGTTTGTTCCGCACCCGAAGTCTGCCATCCAAGACGAGGGTGAAATTGATGGCGTGTTTGAAGATGTCGTCAAGTCGCATCACTACATTTGCTGGGCATCCAGTTCCCGACTGCAAGCTTAGCTATTTTTGCCCAAGACATTGTTTACGACATGGAGACTTTGCCCATCTATTTCCGCTGCCTTCCGGGCGGATGCATGGACGTGGATGTGCCTATCCGGGGTTGTCTTGCACACCACGCGGCCTACAGGAGTTGGGCTTGCAGCGAGGCCCTAACCCAAACCTGGAGCCCACATTAGGACGTTTTATTACATATGAAGCCACATCTTCCTTCAGTGTATACTGTTCTAGTGATTTTGCTGACTGTCTTACATGGTGTTACATGATACTTTACGCATTATGCTATTAGTTTTATGTGTGATTTTGCACATTGCCTTATATCATGCTCTACTGTAGAAGACGGCTGTTCTGCTTTTGGTGCGCTTCCAGAGGTGCAGGCCGAGCGTATGCAACTCGGCAAAGCTGAGCAGGCTTCAGGTGTGCATGACTTGAAGGTTTTAGGGTGCAGGGATTTAAAGTTTAAGTGTTGAGGGCTTGAGGGTTTAGGGATCTATGTAGAGTTTAGGGTCGGGGGTTTCCTGCAGACCGGATGCAAAAGGGTTTACGGGATAGAGGTTAGGCTTTTAGGGCTTGTGATAGAGTTTACATTTTGTTGTTGTTTTTTGCTTGTTTTTTTTGCTGTTGTTGGACTGTGGGTTACAGGTTTGCAGCGATGGGCGCCGTGTTCAGGAGGGAGCCCTGAAACCCTCAAAAAGGATCTAGGCTGAAGACTTGATTTCGTTTTTTGAAGGTTCAGGCAGCAGTTCAGACTTGACTTCTGACGTTAGATAGGGCTTGGGTGCGTGGCAGCGTTAGTTGGGGGGAGGGTGTTGCGTGTATCATGGATGGCCAGGCGTTTCGTGCATATCGTCGCCTTTGCTAGATGCCCTGCCAGTTGTGTGGCTCCCTACGAGAATTGATCTGAAGCTGGCTGTTGATGTTCTAGCCTTGCAAACAAGCAGTAGCAGGATGGAATGACTCGCTTATGATCTCTATTCCTCTGCTCTATCGTGTCTTTTTGCAGCGTTTCTGGCCCGAAAAGCCCGAATCCTAAACCCTGCATCTGCAAGCTTCGCCCCTGTTGATAGCGATTCCGAGATGTTTGCACTCCTCTTGATCTCACAACCTGTAGAGTCTCAAAGCAGTATCCTGAGCATGCAGCAGTGAGGAGGGATGGTATGGTTCTCGTCACTTTGCTGCAGTTTGCTCCGAGACCTGCTCACCCACAGCCTGTACCTTCAGTACGGCAGCTCTTGAGCCTTTCTTGGCAGAAAGTTCGACCTCGGTTTGCATTTTCGGGCGAACAGAAGCCCTATTCAGGAACAGCAGGGTGTGCCCGAAATTCGTATGGCAATGGCCAGAGATCTTACAATCGAGACTTCGGACCTGGCGTTTTCAGGGGCTGGAACCTCACTGATGGCCTCCGAACCCTGGTGCTCGTACTCTACATATGTGACATTGCCAAACCCCGAAGACTGAACAGCCGTAGAGGAGGAAAAAACAGCCGTAGACAAAGCGCGACTGCAGCGGCGAACTGTGCGACTTAATGCATATACTGCTGACTTTTCAAGTAAGTACGAAGACACCATAAATACTTAAACCAATGTGCAAAAAAAAGCTGTGTTTGTACGCATCTCCATCTCTATACGTCTTTATCTCTGTCTATGTATGTATACGCACATTCGTACACGTGCTATCTCTGCCATTGCGCTGAGCCAGAGGGCAATTCAGACCGCAACGGATCCCGTGCATTCGAAACGACACATACAACTACATTTCTGGAGCCTCAGCCATCAGTTAGTTCAATTCCTCAAGACCTCAAGTGGTTCGGCGAGGTTTGGAACGCACCAGCCAATGAAGGAGAAGCTCCGGTCGTGCGATATGTGGTGCCTTGAATCGACCATTTGATGGACGATGGAGATCTGCTTTGGGAGTTTTGCATGGGCTCATTGCCCATAGTGTAGCCCAGTCTTTCTCACAACTGGGAGGGATGCTTGCCACTTGCTTCTTGAAGTGGTAGTTAGTAGTCATCGCCGCCGGCGTCGCAGCAGCAGTAGGAGGAGGAGGAGTGGGCAGCAGTATCAGCCGCAGTGGTGGTTTCACTGCCGTTCCATAATGTATCATTCCTTGATTACAGTTTGTTTTAGCAGTAGCTGGACAGCTGGACGTGTAGAACTGGTGGTAGTAGTCGTCGTAGCAGAAGCAGCACCAGCAGCAGCAGTAGCAGTGCACTCACAGTAGCAGTAGCCGTCGCAGCCGTAGCCGCCGGAGAGTAGGACCTTGAGTAGGACTAGGAGAACGAGCAGGAGGAGGAGTGAGAGTAGGAGTTTAAGTAGGAGGAGTGGTGGTAGTGGTAGCCGTGTTGGTTGTGGTTGCGGAGTGGTTTGCAGCAGCAGCAGCCGCGGCAGCAGTAGGGTCCCGTGCTCGTGCTGGTAACATGCAAGTGGTCCGAGCGGCGAGCATCGACAAGTGCAGTGCCTGGCAGCAATGCCCTCGGCAATATGGGTATGCAGAATGCTCGTCATACAGCTCGATCAATCGTCTCCAGGTGCAGGGTCGCAAGCTGGGCTCCAAAGCAGAGCCAGGCCGACACGTAGGTTCAAGGCTTTCGGAAGTAGTGTGAGATTCCTGAGACTTCAATGGGTGCAGCTTGGTCGCCGTTGATCTTACAGCTGGATGAGTTGGGTCCTGGAGGAACCTCGACACTTTTTGCCCTACTCACTCCGTGGACCGCCAGCACCACGTGCTTGAAGCTACAGCAGTCGTCGAAATTGCAGCCTCCCTTGCTCCCTTGTCGCGTTGCGGTTCTCCACAGGCAGCTCCAAGCGCCAGCCGAGCGGTCGCAAGAGGCTCCTTTGAAGCTGCTGAGTGTTGATCTGTCCTTCTGTCTGAAGGTGGCCAACAAGGGGAGTAACCGAGATGTATTGCCTTCTTATACTGCTTTTGAGGCTCTTTATACCGAGGTTTGGACATGACAGATCATGTAGGATGGGTGCATCAGCTTCAGCCTCACGGCGTAACGAAGGGAAGATTTGCAGCCTGTGCACGAGCCCCCAGTAGGAGACTTGCAGAAAGTCGAACCCAGCGTAAGTGTGCATCGGCTGATGGCTTTCCGAAGCCTTATTTTGGTTGCCGGGAAGAGAATCATGCGCAAATTGTCAGCTGCGGTCTTGCAATTCCTAGTCAACACACACTCATCAGTTGCCTACGGCTCGTGAGGGTACGGAAGCCGCCGCCGAACCGCCAGCCGGGAGAGGCGGCGCCCTCAGGGCTGTGAGACTTGAGACCCCTAAGAGCTCGTTTTTCCTCCGCCAGCTTCTCGGGACCCGCCAACAGGTTCAGGCGCTGAAGGCTTCCGAGAACCGGGATCATATATCTAATTGAGGGCGAAGTCCAGCATGCGAAGATAACTCCAAATGAAAGACGCCCGCAGATCCTGACACAATCAGAGCCTGCAGGTAATCACAACTGCAATATGCTGCAATGGTTGACATAGCTTAGAACAGCGCATGCTTGCTTTTTGATAGCTACCCATGAGCCTTAATCGACGCTTCGCGCTTTGCGTTGCTTGGCCATGCTTGGCCTAGGAGGCTTCCACAGAGCAGCTGGAGGACGTGAGCTTGCACTCTTCGCACAGCGGCCGTGCCAACAATTCTGATGTTGGCGATAATCTCTGCTCATGTCTTTTGTCTACAATCTACAAGGGCAAGATGCAGACCAAGTTCTTCAGTCACGCGTGGAAAGGCATGAGGTTTGACGGAGGGTGCTTTTGTCTCCTGTTTCTCAGCGAAACCTTGCTTTTAGCTAGATGTCTTGCGTGAAGTTTTGTCGATTATAATGTGTGTGTGTGTGCAGGCATGCAGTTGGGGCATGGGTATCGGTCAATTTCTACGGGTCGCTCGGCAGGATTTTTTGCAGTTCCAGACTGCCGATGCCTCCACTCGCTTGACTCTACAAGGGCTTCAAGGCCCGCGAATCAATGCCACGACTCAGAGCATGTGTTAAGATAAGATTGATCAGCAGCCACAAGCCTTTGTTGCCAATCTTCCTGGCTGCGCAGACAACGTGTTGAAAGAGTTAGCAGAAATTTGCAAATTGCAGCGGGGACCCTGTCAACATCTTGTGTGCTGCAGTGGGCAAACTGCGGTGTGACAGGTTCAAAAACTGCTTAGTGCGAAAAGTGTTCGAGCAGCCAGATTCGACACATGAAAAGCGCTTTGCCAGAATACGAAATGCGAGACTCTCCAGTTGTGTGGTGTCATACTTTCGAGGGTGGCACTGGAGTGCAAAGCGGCAGCATCGCTCGCAGCGGGGCTCTTTGTTCGACATTTCGCTGGTCCCTCGCATACAGTGGTGCTTCCTACGGACCGGCCAGGGACAGCATGATGGTTTAGAATCGCGTAATTTGGAAAATCCCGAGATCCCAAGACATGACTCCGGCGTTCAAGCTTGAAGATTTTTGGTAGTATAGTACCATGTATACATAATTTCAAAAATCATAGCATCTATTTCAATGTAAATGTAGTAGTATGATAGAATAGAATATACGTCATAGAATCCAACATAGTAAAATTTCCGAAGTCTTGATGCAGGCAATGCCCGATACGTCTTCCAAGTCTTTGCCCTTAGCACTGGTGGACTCTCTGTACTTTGTCGGCATGCGGGGGAGCCTCGAGGAGTCCGTTCAGAATGAGTTTTGAGACTTCGGAAGGTGAATCGGAAGCCTACGGTGTATTAGCATCGGGCTTCTCTGATACAAGGTCTGTTGTTTGCCAGGTGATTATCGCTCCAGCACAAGCCCATGGTCCATGGCAACATTGTAGCTTCCTCCTCAAGGCACTGCCATCTCGAAGCTGGCCAGCCTTCTGCAACTTGAACAGTGCTTGTCACTGCTGAGTCAACGCGTGCTTTTGAGGCATGCGCCTACGTCGCGCGACCACTCGTTACGTAGAGTCATCGTTGTCGTACCAACGGTGTCCTCGAACCTGAGGCTCCTTCACCATTGTCGGCGCCCCTTACAACGGCTGCGGTGGCCCCGGGGTCGGTGGCCGAGAGGGTGGGAGAGGGCTGCATGTGAAGCTTCACGTAGACATGGGGTCTCTTAGCACAAGGCGGCCGAAATGCCTCACGGTCTCGATGGCATTGCAGAAGGTCGTGGCCTGAGCTCTCCTTTCTTTCTATATAGTCTAGTGCTCATGGGTCGTGGTGCCAAACTCAGCGACCACAAGAGCTCTCAGTGCGCGTTAGCATGGCGGTCCAGCTCGCTAGGGCTTACGATGTAGTCGTAGTCTCCACACAGTATACAGCAGCTTGCTCAATAAGTCTGGGATGTAAGATCTCGAGGTTTCGCCCACCCATAGGAGCCTGGCGCAGGAGGTGACGCTCCGATGGGAGCCGTCGCCGGACGATGGCGGCTCGGAGTTTTGAGAAGCTGCGAGTGCGACTAGAATGGGCTCGTGTGAGTAATAGCGCAGATTTTTGAATGAGGCAGGCAGATCAAGATCGGATTGGCTTCTTGGCTTTGGGTTTCATGTAGAGTTAATGGGGCTTGTGGCTCAGCTTAAGCATGCTCAACCGTCAAATTCGACGGACATTCCCCAGGCCCGAACTAAATCTACATAGACAGGCCTACACTTGAACTCTAAACTCTGATGGGCAGAGTCCCAGTGCCATCAAGCCCGACCCGGAACTCTGAACCTTCGCGAGCTGAGGCGGATTACCCATCGAGAAGTACACGCTGGAAGTAATTAACGCCAGCGAGCCTGCCGACCGCCAAACAAAGGCACGTCACAATAGCATGTAATGCTGCCGGTACAAAAAAGGATATTATGCGCAATCTTGAAGACTGGCAAAGATTGTCGAATCTACATGATGGCTGTGATGCATGACAGCATTGATAACAATGCTGCTGATGATGATGATGATGATGATGGTGATGCTGCTCATGATGAAGGTGACGATGAAGGTGCTGCTCATGATGATGACGATGATGATGAGAGTGATAATGATGACGATGATGATGATGAGGAAGGTGACGACCTGTCAGGTGAAACGTACAGAAGGAGCGCAACAGAGGCAGCAGAACGGTGTTGGTGGTGATTGGTATTGGTAGTGGCGGTTTTTGAAGTCGAAACTGAGCCGTGCATGCAGACAGGCAGGCATGCAGGCAGGCAGACTCAAGTACATATACATGTCAGCATACAGTAGAATATCGTAGTACATTGGCATTTACTATGTACGCTTCCGAAGGTCGCCGTGTCAGTCAGAAGAGCATTTCGATGCCTCGCAGGAGTTTGAGCCACACTGCACGGAGGGTTTGGTGGATGGACTGCGCCAAGGCAGCACGAGTATTCTATCAGGCGGGATGAGGGTTGAAGTTTTCGCGCCAGATCCTTGTCCCATAATTTATCCAAGACAAAAGCAAATTTTTTTTATCAGGATTCTAACGAGCATTGAACCGTATCGAGCAAGCCTGCTCGCAACACCAGTCCCGTCACCTTCCTGCAGCAGGCAAACACTTCCGTCTTTGCGCTACCTGCAGATCTAAACAGAATGTTTCGTGGCCAGTGATATGGCACGAGTATCAATATCTCGAATCAACTGAACAATCGAACCGAAGTAGTGATGTGCGCTCCAAGCGCAATCGTCATGTGTAAACAAAGTACTTACTTGATGCATCAAAAAATCCCTGAGTGCCTGGCTGCGTTTTATCGACTTCCGGCCCAAGCATAGACCACAAGCGCAGCAAGTCTCCCCACAGCCCAAGGAGAGGTAATACCCGCTACTTCTTCCGCCTTTGTGCCACCAGCGCCCTGGGCTCCTCTCCTGCGGCAGAGCTTTTAGCCTCTCGGATCCATTTGCAGTACTATTGCAAGTATTATTCAATTGATTCTTCTGAAATTTCTGTAAACAAATTGTTAGCATGATGGTAAGTTGCATGGTGGGCTTATTTGATGGTTTGGTGCCCCGTTCAAGTTGGCACCTCGCAGGGCATGTGTTGTGTGGCATGGCTTGGCTTGAGCTGAAGGCCTGTGCTGTAGTGTTTAGGGCTTCAAAGGCTTTGGGCTCAAAAGCAATCCATGAGCCTCGTTTCTAGTCGTTTATGTTGCCCCGAAAAAGTGTGTGTGTGTCTATATATATATATATATATATATATATATACACACGTATACGTACATGTATACAAAGACCAGACTCTGACCAGACAGACAGCAAAAGCTCGCTGTAAGAGCTCTCAGGTACGGTCCGGACCGGTTCCACCAGGTCTTCCTGGCATGCCGAGGCCGTTGATGGCCGGCGGGTTGGGTTCCGGGTGCTTAGCTCGCAAGCTTGAGGTTTAGGCTTGAGTGTTAGCCTGCTGCGGCATGCAATAGAAAACTGGTTCAGGAGTTAGATGCGTTCAGCTTTCAGAGTGGGTCAATGGACGCTGCCAAAACGCCACTCAGGTGTCCCAGTGAGTGAATGCAAGGATGTAGGATTGGTGCATCGTCAGACTTTGCAAAATATGACAGACGGGCTGCACCGAAATGTCTCAGCCGTTCAGTGCTAAGTGGTTCATCTTGGCACAGGCTGCTGAATGAGCCGACAGCAACGTCAGCGACATGACTGAAATGGAAGCGAACCCTGCTGTCTGTCTGTCGGCCTGTCTCTCTGCATCTCTGGCTCTCCGTGTCTTTGTCTACCTGAGCTGTCTCTCTGTCTCGCCCTCTCTCTCTTTCTCTATCTCTCGGTCTCGTTGTCTGTCTGTCTGTCTGTTTGTCTGTCCGTCTCGCAACGAGTGAAGACGCACTCCTTCTTTCTGCGTGTGTCAGCGTGTACGTTTCTACAAAAACTATAGGCCACATGTTCTCGTGTCTCTTCATTGGCTGATACATCGAGGCTACCTTGGCATGGTCCGCTCCCGCAGACAATGGTGGAGGTCCCTAAAAGAACCCGCAGGGTCATCTTCCGGAGTTTTCGCTGGCAGTTTACTTGCCCTATTTTGGATGTTAGCTCCACTTTTCCTTGGTAGCTGGGCAGGTAACCTTTAACTTGTTGGGGTTTATATAATCCTACAATAATTGAAAAAAGTTAGCCTTTTCTGGGCTAGGGCATTCAGCCCCTAAGTTTCTGGCACGACGGGGCGTCATCTGGGCATCGACTCGGAGCATTTCCTGGTCGGCCTTGGAACCCTGCAGTCCAAGCTCGCAGGTGCTATTTTGGGATATTCCCTGGAGGGTACCGGCATCGGCCAGTTGGACTGCACAAGCTTCAGAGTGTGAGGGAGTTCGGTTTGAGTGAGATGCAGAAGCGGCTGTTTTGTTGGTCACTAGGGACCCTAGAAACTAAGGTGATGACTGTGCGTACTATGCCCTGGACGTGACTGCGAAGAAAGGCGCCGTCGAATTCCTGACCTCCCCCCAGTTGAATATGCGACACACGGGCACAACAAAAAAGATAAACAAAAACTCATTCCTATTGGCCTTGCGGCGCTGCAAAACGGCACGAAAGGAGAGAATACATGGCTGTTAGCTGGCACTTGGGAGAACTCCTGCAGGCCGAGCAAGCACGTCCTACGGCATTCATAACTCATAACTAGCCCAACCCGGAAGTTGAAGTCTTAACCGTATCGCTGCATGTTTCCTGGCTAGGCAAAGTGGAAGGCCTCCTCTCTGACCGCCGCTATCGCTTCCGTGTTTGTGCGCGTGACTCGTCCTGAAGTCTCCTGAAGAGCAGAACTGCAGAGCCTCGACAGTGAGTCCGGCCCCTTTATACTTGACCAGTGTGTAGTAAGTAGTACAATATATCCAGTCCTCAGCCGTAATTACAAACCTCGACTGGGCTGTCCTTGTAGTACAAATCAAGCAATCAGTTGCTTTGCCTGGGCCGCATGTAGCTCGATGCAGCCGTAGGATATGTTCAGTTCATTCCGTCATATATCTTTCTTGCCCAACTGCAGGTTCCACATGTTGAAGCAGCCAAGGCAACGCAGCCGGTGTTGGACCACATTCTGAGTGGCTGCAGGGCTGCATTTGGGGGTGTGTCCAAGTG
Source organism: Symbiodinium sp. clade A Y106 (assembly GCA_003297005.1). Classification (NCBI taxonomy): domain Eukaryota; class Dinophyceae; order Suessiales; family Symbiodiniaceae; genus Symbiodinium; species Symbiodinium sp. clade A. Next base: position 184,963 of record BGNK01000291.1, on the reverse strand, counting down.
TTGCCGGTAGCATTCAGCCGTACTGCGCCAGGGTTGCTTCGTGGAAGATATCCTGCCGTGTGTGAATAGATGGCACGCATCCTTCGGGCCGGCTGTTGGTTTCGTGCAGGACATCGTCCTCTCACCATTTCGGTATCACAGAGGGGGGAGTCGTGTATGCATGCATGTGTGTAAGTAAACGATGTGTCTGTGTTTGGATGAACGGATGTTCGTGTTTGTTTGCTTGGTTGCTTCGTATGTTTGCGTGCTTGTGTGCTTGTTTGTTTGTGTGTTTGTTTGTCTGCTGGCTTGCACGCTCAATTGCGTGTTTGGTTTGTTTGTCAGTGCCTATGTCCAAGGTTTGTCTGCTCGTACTCACTAGTGTGTATATATGTGCATGTGTAAATAAATATAAAAATGTATACATATGTATGTATGTATGTCTGTCTGTATGTCTACATATTCATGTTGTGTGTGTGTGTGTTTGTATTGGTAGGGAGGTAGGGAGGTAATTAGGTAGGTAGGCAGGCAAATACCAGTAGGTAGGTTGGTTCAGCCCAAGTTTCACTTTCCTATACCCGCCTGCTCACTCGGTATGAGCGTTCATCTTTACTATGTTTGCGCGGCCTGCCATGTTTGCAGCCGCGGCCATCGATCCTTCAGAATCCTGATCCCAAATTACGTTGGAGATGAGGAGCAATGCATTTTGCCGTTTGCCGTGTTGCCACCATGGGACAGCATCGGAGAAGCATGAGCCACCTTTTGTTGAGCAGTGAGCTCTGCTCCCTCGGGAGAAAGGGATGGACGCTGTCGTACACGTCGTTTCTGCAGAAACGGAGATGGCTATGCCAGTAGATACACCAGGCCTGTGAATTAAAGAAGCATTCCCGGGTACTGAACAAGCTGCACAGCTGTCCGTCAGCGCCCGTGTCCGGATGTGAGTGTCGAATCCTAAAGACCGTCAACATAGCATTTGTAAACTGACGCAAGGGTTATAATTGAAATCATAGTGAACAAGGGCCGTGGTCTACGCGGTCGTGGTACGACCATCAGGCCACAGTACATGTCGACCACGGTGCCAAAGGGAAGATTTCACCTTTTTTTAAAATCTTGGTCCAGAGCATCCAAGGTCTGCCGTAGTCCGAACAGCACCAGCGCCGCCAACGGAGCCACCGAAGCCACGGGCGACAGCCGCGAGTGCACGTACCATCCAGGCTCCATAGGGCAAGAAGATCTCGGACGCAAATGGAGACAATTCTGTTAGCGATGGGTCGCAGTGAGAAATAGCGGGGGTAGCCATAAGAATAAGACCAAAACATGCTTTCGAAGAAGCCAGGGGTGACAAGCACGGTGTTGGTGATTGAGACATATTGTCAGAATGAGGGGAACAAGTAAGAGGAGCAGGAGGAGGAGGAGGCTGCCAGAGGGTGTTTCTGTTAAGGCGGCTTTAGGGCAAACTTTAGGGTTGCAGGTGCTTTGCCTGCGGGCTGTCAGATTTCTGTCCTGAGCTCCGGCATCAGAGCTTGGAGTGCAGGATGATGGGGACGGCAGTCAAGTTTTTTCTCTGGATTCAGTTTACACCATGCAAGGCGACAGGCTTGCGGATGATGGCGTTATCATTCCGCAATACTTCGACCGAAGGGATGAGAATCAGAAGATCAAAATCACCAAGTCGCTACTATCAACGAAATAAGTTTAATTGTTTCAAAGCCTACCGCCTGTTACCAGGTCACGTGGGGCGAAGCTTTGCTGGCCGAAGTCGCTACACATCCTCGCTATTGGGAGGCCAGGGGATGTTTGACAGGTGAGCAACATACAGTGCCTCTTGACAAGATGAGCCCTTATCCTAACTAAGCAAACGCATATCCTCGTGAGAGCTTAAGATGCCTGCAACGCCTCAGTCAAGCTGGCTTTGCAGCTCGGATCCTTGTACGTTGTGCATTGGTTTGGGTATGCGGGGCTCGGCATCTTATCTTCAGGGCGTGTGATCGGCTTCTTTGTTCAGAGAAGAGTCGGCCTTTGGGGCTCAAGTTGATTGACCACTGCTACGACAGATGTGAGCAAGCAAGCAAATGATAAGTACGGGTTTATGTTTTGTGTAATATGTAGTGTCTTATGTTGTGTATGCACATTCCCATGATATAACAGGTAGCTATTCGTGTGTACGTGCATGTACGCATGTATGTTGTATGCATGCATGCATGCATGCATGCATGGATGGATGGATGGATGGATGTACATATGTTTATATGTATGTAACGTATGTAAGGTATGTATTTCCTTTGGTATGTATGTACTTCTTCCAAAAATGGTGTTAATGTTAGTGATGTAGATCCTTCTAAATCGGCACACTACCCACACGCGCACACACACCACAACAGTCTTCTCCGTAGTAGTAACAGCCGAAGTAGCAATATCTGCGTGTCTGCTTTATGATCCACACGCCGGCTGGGATACACCCTCGAAATCGGAGAAGTATGATTGGCAGTCTCGGTATGTTACCTAATGCAGCTACTCTCCACCAAATATGCCAGTAGCACCGGCCCTTGTGGCTTGAAGGGTGAGGTCGAGTAGCTTTTGTCGAGACTTCTCCACGAGGCGTGCGCAATGCTTTGGTGCGACGAGAGATTTGGTCACAGCAAGTGAGAAAATCGTTATGAATCGGAAGAACAGAGGAACTTGCCTGCCGGATGGCAGCAGCCAGCAGTCAACATGAACTGAACCGCACTTATATGTCGGGTCGAAAGAATTGGTGGTGGTATGCCGGTATACCCCCATGCTCCCAGTACATATATATATATACATATATATATATACATATATATACACATACAAGAACACATACTTCCATACATATCTATATGCGACCGTATCATAATAAAAGCCAAAAATCCTGTGCTCATCGTCAAAGCCCTATAATTACATCCGTAAAAGCTGCCACTGCCTCCGAGCCTGGCCGCAGGTCGCCGTTTTCAAGGCAGCCAAGGAGCCGCATCCCGGGACGGAGGCACGAGCAGAACTTGCAGCGGTTTAGGGCCGTTTAGGGTTTTGGGCTTGGGGTTTTGGGAACCCGAAAGCGGATTCCAGGCAGGGCATTTGGGGGCGTCGTAGGCGATCAGGCGATGAGGCAATTAAAGGGGCTGAATCGCGCAGACCGGATCGGGCTTGATGCGGGCCAACTTGCAGCCTGTTTACTTCTCATTCCAAGAAGCTGGTGCTTTGTGCTTGCACCCAACAGCCCTCTACAGGATTGACAGGCTTTTTGACAGTTCCGTTGAGAGGAAATTGTAGCGCACGATCCCTCAGCAGCGACACCCTGACACCTCCTGCACTGCCATAAAAGGCTTTGGCAGGACCCCCCCCCCGAGAGACTGGGCCTGAGGCCTTAGGCATGCCGAAAGTTAACGAGCTGCGAATTCGGTAAACCGTCAACCTACACCCAGTTAGACCCCTAGCTCTAGATCTCTAGATCATGCATAGGCAGGACCAGTCTTCTTCAAGACAGCATCCGACGGGCAGACAGTAAAGCCCGGTTGAAGTGCGGAGTCGCTTGCAGCTTCGACACTATTGACAGTAGCTCAGTAGCTCTTAATATATAGGGGCCTAGATAATTACCAATACTATTTTAGGGGTTCCTTATTATAATTATAGTATACTTATTTAGGCCCCTATAGTACGCCTCGTCTAACCTGAACCGCCTCGCATGGACTGTCCGAGTGTGAGAGTCCAAAACCCGGACTCAGGAGTGCATTCTCCGAGCCAAGTCGCCACCGCTGGCAGCCGCTTGGTGTTTCAGTTCCGTGGTGTTGAGAATGAAGGACACGGTGAGTGGGAGGGTTGCGATGGCAGCGGTAGTGCTGGCAGTGGCAGGTAGTATAGTAAAGTTGTCCTGACCGTGATACTGGGAGATGCATGAATCAGCCTGCAGGTGAAAGCGCTAGAGCGGTACACACAGTACGTCTTCCGAGCGCCTCTGACGAGTTTGGCTTCAGTTCAGAACTGATTGAAGAGCCGGGTAAGTTGAAGCTTTTTGCTGCCCACAAAGCCTGCAGCAAAGGAATGTGTTTCAAGTTTCAGTATGTTTCAGTGCACAATGCCTCAACTTTCGAGCTTTCAGCAGAGCTCATTGTCGTAAGCCTCGTCCACCGACCGGGTTGTGGGCATCGACACCTTCAGCCCGAGAATGCCCGAAACGGCATTGTCGTTAAGGGATGGTTTGGGATTTATGAGATCCATTGGTGCATCATCTTGCTCAAACTGAGAGATCCAAACCTGCATAAGCCCCAAAACCCGAACTCAGAGACTACTACTGAGCCTTGCCGACACCGGAAACACCTACATAGTTCGTTTGCAGATAGCAAGACTGATCCTGATCCTGATCCCGAATCCTCTATATAGCCTTATTCGCCGCCACAGCGCCAGCGAGCCCCGTGCCAGCCAGCCCCCACGACATTCAACCTGCCCCCTCACTTGGGGATGCACCCTCAGTTGGCGATCCTTTGGCGATTCATCACATTTCGTAAGTCCACCCGCCCACCCCCTCATTTGGCGATCCCGTTTCACCACTTCTCTTAAGCATGCCCTCTGAGTGCGCGGTTGACCATCTCATTGAGCGATCCTGGTTGATCACGTTTCTGAAGCACCCCCGTCAATCCAGGTTGTTCACATATCTTGAACTCGCCCCCTCATTAGGCGATCCCGGTTGACCACGGATCTGAACCCCCCGCGCCCAATTAGGCCATCCAGGTCCCGCCCTGTCATGTTGCGGTCCAGGTTGGTCACGTTTCCTAAACCAGCCCCCTCCTTTGGATATCCAGGTTGCTCGTGTTTCTTAAATCCGCCGTCTCATTTGGATATCCAGGTTGGTCATTTTTTGTACCCTCATTTGGCGATCCCGGTTGATCATATATCTTAAACCCGCCCCATCATTTGGCGATGCAGGTTGACCACATGAGTTAAACATAGCCCCCCTTTAGCAATGCAGGTTGATCGCATTCTTCAACCCGCCCCCTCATTTGGCGATCACGTTTCACCACTTATCTTAGGCGCGCCAGCGCCAGCGCACGGTCTATCCAATCGAAATCCCAAGCCCAAAAAACCCTACCTCAAAGCCCTTGAAGCCCTTACAACACATCCTGAGATCTCTCTCCAGCAAAAGGAGAGTCGAGACCCTAAAACCGTACTACTAAGCCGATGGAAGCGATAGGTGCGCGCCTTCGGCTTCGGCGGCTGGTCTTCCTGGTCCGCTGCATCGGAGCCCATCGCCACGTCTGAGGACGCGGGAGAGGGGCGGGGAGGGGTTTAAGGGTTATGAATGGCTTTGGGACGAGGTGTGAGCTGATGAGATGATGTTGGACCGAGAGTAACTAGGATCGAAATACGGCTGCTAGTAGTATGTAGTTTTAGTGGCGGTCATTATTGTCGCAAGCAATAGCAGCCGGCAATGGGCTGAAGTGCTACACATCGTACAGCCGTAATTCTCAACATCGTTGTTAACGCCTTAAGATCAAGCAAGTCGTGATCCCACCACCGCCAGACACAAGGACAAAAACTGCTGCAAAACATGGACAAGCAGTCACCATCCCCATTCTCGTAATCATCATCACACATCCTGCCTTGCTTCTTCAACTTGCTTCAGCATTCCACCAGCATCACCACCGTCCTCATTGCGTCGTCATCATCCTCACCATGTGACCCTCTGATGACAACTGCTTAAGAATCTTGGCGGCAATCGTTGCATCTTCATCCCAATGTGCGATTCGGCAGCCCCCTGGTAGCCGTGTGTGATATAACAGGCTCTGCTGTGCATCTGGAATGACACTCGGGCTTTGGAGTCGGCTAAGCGGCGTGCCCTGGTGCTACACCCGAAAACGCATTAGCCCGAATCCCGAAGCCATTTAAAACGCAAATCCATTTAGCCGAAAGTCGGGAGTTCCTCAATTATCTTCAGTGTGTCGTCCTATAGGCTGCATTACAGGGGACTTGGCAAGTTCAGCAGCCACCGTGCGTCGAAATTAGCGACGGCAGTCTGCACGAATGATTCCAAAGCCACTTTGCCCAGCTTTGACCCGAGCCTTGGGCTTCCGTTGCAGGAATGGACTAACGAAGAGATCGTGCCCTACCATGCACGAATGTACTTGCGATCGAGACCCCTGTTGTGGACCCGTGGTTCAGTGAGATTGGTGCATGGGCCGTGTCGTGAAGGAAGTTGCTGTGAGGTTCAGCGTCGTGGAGTAAGACACATGCAGTCACTGACACATCGATCAACAGTTTGGTACAGTTCAATATGCTAGCATTACAACATCCGTCCTTCAAGCCAGTCTGCGCCAGCAATGTTCGGCAATCTCGACCTCCATGGCTTCTGGGAGTTTCCCTAGCGATAATGATATGAGCGTGCAAAACCATGAATCCGAAACTCACGGACTTTTCATTCATGAAGATTCTCATTCTCGAGTTGGGGCGTTGGATTTTGAAGCTTGTGTCTTGAGCTATATAAGCTTAAGCCCTTGATCCTTCGGTCCCGAAACTAGTCGTGTCGCGCTCCTTCCATCAGAAAAGAAACTGCTGATAACTGCTGTGCACCGTCATCTATTATGCCGTGGAGTGGACCCTCCTCAAAGTGTCAGAGACAGCACACGTCCTTAACCGAGGTGGATGCCCTCCTCCCAAAGTTTGGAGGCCTTGGATATGTATGAATTGTTGGTCGGTGGAAAGCGAATTTACAGCGCATGCACTGTACTTCTCTGTCTCGCTCTTTCTCGTTTTTGGTGGTTCTCTCTCTCACTCTCTCTCCAGTTGAGTGTTTGCGTGTGATGTCTCGCTGGTTCGGTTTTGTCGTCTCTCTCGCTCTCACACTGTACATACATGTTCTTTCGAATAAAAAGTATGTTTATGTGTATACGTATGTTATATACGTCTATCATCGAGGGACAAAGACATTTGTACTGGTAAGGTTTATACATGCACAAGCATACCCATGCAGACTGCATCGAGGGAGAATCACATAAACATGCACCGACGGATGTGCATGTTCACACATGCGCTTGTGCGTCTGTGCTTGAGTGTGTAGACGAGGTCTGTTTGTCGAGAATGAGAGTGTACATATTTCTGCACTTGCATGTTTCCTTTGTCATATATTGGATTCAGAATTACCTCGGGAGAGAGAAGTTCAAACACACTAGTATACGCCAGTAGTTGTTGGACCAGAGTGCGTTCAGCCGCACTGCCGGGTTGATACACGAGTTTGGGGCTGGACTGGACCGGAGGTTTCTTGAGTGTTGCGTTTGTTCCAAGGAGGCGCAAGCTGAAGGACTTGTGCCCACTTTGACGTGCAGTGCGTGCGAAGATCATTTTGGCACAGGCGACGGGAGATCCTCAAACTTCATGACTACACTATACACCTCGACTATTGGATTGAGCGCCTGCTGCTGTGTTCCTAGAGTTTCAGAGCAGCGTTTGAGGCATGTAAGGCCTCCAGACATTGACTCCAAAAGCCACGTCATTGATGTCAGAGTCGGGAAGGATAAGATATAGTCTTTCAGTAGAGCTTCTGGGATGGGAACCGCTTCGGCATCGTGTGAAGCACCCACGGCAAGCCCTGGCTGCGAATGCGACAAGGCCGGTCCCCATGTGAAGCCTCGTCTCCGCGTTGGATGCGCCATAGGCATCGCGGCTGCTCCCATCCAGTTCGCGCTGGCAAATCAGCTGAATGTGGATGAGCTCTCCTTTCACCTGCATTGGGTCAAGTGTCCACCCGATGCAGATGCCGTGCTTGCAATGTTGGGCGCCGGGCTTCTGGATCTTGCTATCTTGCAGACAGAAGATGTCGTTCAAGCCGTTTCCCTTGGCAGTTCACTGCGCATTTGTGGCACGTATACTTCGTCACCTCGACGCTTTGGGCTCTATGTCTCCAGCCTGAAAGCTCAAGAGGCACCAAGTGAGGTGCTCCGATCTCCCTGCGGTGTGCTTCACAATTGCCTTGGCGCACAGCTTGCTGTGCACATGCTGGGCCAGCACCGTGATTGGCAAGCACTCGGTGGCCTTTACCTGCGACCCTTGTCTAGCTTGGAGGCGGCGAAAACCGCTGTTGCTTCCGGGCGGGTGGAGATGGTCTTGTGGGAGAAGTATTTGGCTTATGATTGCGTCGCATCTGGCGAGTGGGTAGAAGTCTGGCAGGCAGACTTGCCCTGGTCCTCGTCACTTTTCGCCGCGACGAAGGAGGCAACTTACGCCAAAGCCCAAAGCGTCCAGAGATTTATCGATTGGGCGAAGCAGGCGGCGGAAGATTTCCTGCAGGCCGAGTCCGTTGAGGATGCAGAGAAACTGCTAGCAAGCACCTACCGGCTCGTAGGCGTATCTGTCATCGTTTGGCTCAGCTCCGTTTCCTGGGCATGCCGTTGCCAGGTGCGACGTGAAGATCTTTCGGCGGCTCTTCAAAGTCTCACCAAGGCAGGTCTCTTGCGCAGCGGTACTTTGGAGCCTCCCGTGAAGAGCTTGGCGAAAGGCTTTTGCGATTTGCTGGATGCGGATGAAGCTTTCGGAGACACAGCCAGACGAGAATTCACTGCTAGGGGACGCATGCAGCCAAGCGTGGGTCCTTGAAAAAAGTGTGAGTTCCGCTTCTGCTATCCTCACTGCCAAGTCATTCAACTGTAGTTTAAGCGTGTCTGAAGGGCAAAGACTCAGAGACGAACTGCACGCTGATGCCCTTCGCAGCAGAGCCATGGCCTTTGCTTGCAGGTTCCTTGGCCAACATCTTCCGCAATTTCGACTCGAATTGTGCTCGGGCTGCATCTTCCAGTCCAGTTCACAAATCGGCAGCCGCCGTTTTGGCTGTCCTTTCTACTGCTAGCATCGTTTACCGGTGCTGGCTTTTGGCGCTTTGTTGAGCCCGCTGCAGTGCACAGTGCCTTGCAGAAAGTATTCGACGCTACAGCTGAACAGGGACCCCATGCGTACCCAAAGGCAACCATGCACTTTATAACTTCAATCCACGAGCCGCAAGTCTGGCTTTCCAGACGCATCATCGACCATGAAGCATCAGTTGAATCCACAGAAAGGTCATGCGTGCGAAAGGGTTTGCCAAGTTTGTGACTGTGACTGAGGTGATGGCTTCATGACGTTTGACGATCTCAGTCACGGTCGCCCGGTGTCACACAGCAAGGGTTAGGACATGTTAGGACCCATGGTCGCAGATTTAGCGACTTCAATCACCCCACGGCCCACGGCTTGGATACGTGGGAAGAGCAGCCGCCTTTGCACAGTGGTTGCCCGGCATGTCCTAAGTTTGAAAAGTTTCTTCCCCCTTGCGTGCAGATGACTGGAAGATACTGGGAGTCTTCGTATAGAGCATAGAGGTCATCAAAGATCCCCAGCACAGCCGAACGTAGCTTACAAATAGCGGCAACTCAGTCGTTTCCAGGCCTTGCCGATGCTGGAATGTCAGATCTCTCCGAGCACCGAATCAGGAGGCTGCGTCATGTCAACGCATCTGATACAAGGCTGTTTCCGAGAAGCTGACAGCTCAAGAAAGAGCGATCTTGCAATCTTGATGACTTGTTCGGCAGCGGGCAGTCCTGTCTGCAAATTATCTTCATTTGGTAAACATGCGTGCCTCGAACATCATTGCGGGTAAGCGCAGTTGTCACTTGCACGGAGGCTCTTTTCCGAATTGGATGGCGGCACGAAAGGGCACATCAGCCTACGGCAGTTTTCCAAGTCTCAACCTCAGAGCCTTGATATCGCCGCCGAAGACTTCTCTAAGCCATGGCCCATGGGAATTAGTACTGAATGGGTGCCAATGGGTGCTGCTTTTCTGATGCTGGAACTGCAGCAACGTACCTAGGAAATGACAGCAAATTTGTTCAGAACCCTGAACCTGCAGGCTTCCTCACAATCTTACATCACGGCTCCTGCGGGGCAGACCCCTACAAAAGCGAACTCAACACTATCGTGGTCGTCGTGCTTGTAGGTGCTACCACCATCCTCCATGGCGTTGCCTTCACTATTGCTCGTTGTCAGTTTGGGTCTCAGTTACCATTAATGCCAGATGCCTGAGGTGTTTATCCCCTGCAGCCGCCACGGCACCGAGCCGCGTTGGTTCGCCTTTGGCAGCGCCTTTTGGGCTACAGCAAATTCAGTGTACCCCGGGACCTACATAATGTAGGGGCCTTAATGATTAGAATAGGGTTTTGGGGGTTCCTTATTGTAGTATACAGTGCAATATACCCCCAAACTCTGTTCTACTTATTACGTAAGGCCCCTATATTAGACAAACATCGGCGGAAAGAAAAGTCGGGTAAGCAAGTGTTGACACGGGTCCTGGAGCCGTAGCACTACTACGTTACTAGCAATAGTCGTCGTCCTAGTCGCAGTAGTCGTAGTAGCAGTAGCAGCGTCGCAGTCGTAGAGTTACTCATAATGGCGAGCAGTCACAGTCAATGCCAGCAGCCAGCAAGTAGTAACCAGTCAGTGGCGAGTAGTGAGTAGTACATAGGGTGTGGTAGATGTAGTAGGTAGTAAGTAGCAACTAGTAATCCGTACTAGCTGGGCGTAGTACGTAGGAGTAGGTAATAGTAGGTAGTAGCGGGTGGAGGTAGTAGTCGGCAGTGGTCGCTATGCAGTCGTTGTCACCGTCGTTGCAGTCGCTTACGGCTGCTGCTGCTGCTGCCCTTTTTAGGACGGGGGCCATATGATGCTTGAGCGTGCGCGGGTGACCATGATTGCTTACAAGGCTACAAGCGCCAGCAAGACAGGTGGCCACAGTAGTCATATTGCACGCTCCCGAACCCGTGCAAGGCTGACGACAGCAGATAGCAGGTGTTAGGCTCTTCTGAATCTATGCTGCAGCTTATTTAAGTCATTCAAGATGTATGATGGATGATAATACGGCCTCCGCAATCCCAGGCCTCACATGCGACGCAGCCCAAGTCCTCCAATACCCGGTGCACGGGGTGCCAAGGCGACTTGGCAGGGGGGTTGCAGGTTTTAGTACTGCAGATTACTGGCGGTCTGGGGCGCAGCCGAGCTATTCAGGAGACGAAGAGAGGAGGGAGCAGTCGCTGGCATTTAAGCGCGCCAGGCTTAGAAGAACGGCAGAGAGCAGAAGACAGAGACCCAGGGAGAGACAGACAGCGAGACCCTGAGAATTAATAAACCCATGTCTCTTGTTTATACAAAGCCGTATGTCTTAAAGATGAAAAGGCCGGCGCTTCTGGCAGATTGGTGCGCTCCCCGTCTCCGCCCTCGCCACGCCTGGCGCGTGCGCAGAAGCCGCAGCTCAGACGGCAAGTCATGGTATAAGAGGCTCCCATAGGCCCTCTGCTTCGTTAGGTTCATAATTACCTTCGTAGCTGAGTGGATACACTTTACACTTTTTGGGATAATATTACCCACTATAAAACTGAAAGTGTACACTTTTGGGGGCTTATGAACTCAGCAACTAAGTTACTTTTTCAGGCACGAGCAGCGCACTTGAGTGTGTGGTTATGGTACGAATCTAGTGATGTACATGTATGCATGTATGCATGCATGTATGTATGTCTATGTATAGGTATATATGTACCTATACGTATCGTATACGTATATATACATATATATATATATATATGTGTGTGTGTGTGTGTATGTATGTGCGTATGTATGCATGTACGTATGCATGCAAGTTCGTGTGTGATGTAATCATGTACAGACACACACCCACACACACACACACACACGCACGCACGCACACACGCACACACACTCACACACACACACACACGCACACACCCACACACACACACACACACACACGCACACACGCACACGCACACGCACACACACACACACGCACACACCTGCGCGCGCACACACACACACTCTCTCTCCCTCTCCCCCCGTATACTTATATGTATTATATATATATACAACCACGTTAACATACACACGTCTGTAAGTTGTATTCACCGCATACAGTTACAGCCCATACATGTTTTCGTCGATAATCACAGTTGCTGTTGCTCATATTTATCTTTATCCGGGCCTCAGGTCTTTCGAGTTGACGAATCACGGCCGCAAGCGGTGGCTCATCGTTGTGACACGTTGTGACTAAAAACATAGTTGTGGTTGGTTTCGGCCTGTGTGGTTTGGGCGTTTGCATGTTGACGGGGGTTTCGATTTTTCGAGGTTCGGACTCTGTACTCTCAGTCTCTTTGGAGGAGGCTTTTTGGTGCTTTCGGGCTAGGTCTTGGGTTGAGGGTTGATTTGGCGCTCCGGGTTCCGGGGTCCAAGTGCATGATCATATGCCAACCCCCCCGCCCTCGCCCCTTCCCCACACTATGCCGATTTGCTGCTGCTATCCTACACCCACGTACTTCATGGTTCCATGGATCCTGGGCCTGGAGGGTAGGCAGCGCAGTGTGCTTTTCTTTAGACATAGTCCGCCGTTTTGCTGTTTGCAAAGGTTGCTCTTGGCGAGGAGAGGTGTGCATGGGTGGACATGAGGCATCATGAGGCAGTTGTGGGTTTACAACCTCTCACAGTCTTTTCATATCCGTCTCGAGGATCGTAAGCAGTTAGGTCATGCATGAGCTTGTAGGTTTAATGTTGCTTTCGCTAGGTTTAGCAAGACTGCGGCAGCTTGGACACTTTGGTTGGCCTGTGGCTGCTTCGGGGATTGAGGTATCAGTCACCATCTGCACGGCCGAACTTCGCGGGCCCCACCTGAGTCCGGTACGCTCCACGTGGAGGACTCTACTAGCTTTCTGCGCGGAGACCGCGTGCTAACAACAGATACCAGTGAACGAGCACCGTCATCAACATCATTTCCATGTTATTGCTCACCACTTTCAGCTACCAGCTGTGCAATCCTCATCAGATCCATGACAGTTATTTTAGCTCCACTTAAATCATGGCAAAAGCAACAAAAACATTGTGTCATCCTCGTTGTTCTGGTCATCGGTCCGGGCAACACCACTAAATTCAGTGTCAACGGCGCCACACCACTATTTGACTATTTGCCATCATTGAAGTCATCAAAAGTCACTTAGTCTTCAGCCTCATCGCCATCACAAGCTCTGTTTTTGTGCATGACCCCCCCTTACTCCCCCCTCCCCCATCTCCCGCCCCGCTCGCGGTGCTGGCTTGCACCCACCAGTCCTTCCAACCCGTCCCTGATGACATGCTTTAAAACGTGAGAGAGATCTCCAGAGAAAGGGAGAAAGGGGAGGGGCGAACGGCTAACCTTACTTTCATTTGGTGGCAGTTACTCGTTGGTGAATTCATTCACCAGATCTTGAGTGGCTGAAGAACGGATAAACCCAGCGGTCCAGTCCACTTTCCCCGCTGCCAGCCCGCTGCGAAGCCGGGGCTAACAAGAGCAGAAATACGATAACACACACCATTATGTCAACACATCACTCCGATTACTGCATGTTGCTTCCGCTTCCTCCGAGATAAATGAGAGATCGGGATACTGCATCGTATGGCGCATCGCTGGGCGAGACACTCAGTGGGTGCTGTCTCCGCGCAGATCGGTCAAATGCCACATGCTGTAGATCCGACTCAAGCACAAGTCCTTGCGTCAATGCTCTCCCACATACGGCGGGATGCTGGTCTTGATTAGGATGTTCCACACCCTTTGGACGAACCTCTTGTAGGACATTCGGTTGCATCTGCCGTCTACTCGGTATGTTCACTGGATTCGCTGAAACCTTTAACCCTTAACCCTGCACTCAACACCGCAAAAACTCGATCCCTGTCACCGGGTAAGGGTCGAAAGCCCCTGGCCTCAGGCTCCAAGACCCTTTGCTGAAGTCCTGCAGCCCACACCGCACAGGTCCCCAAATTCTAAGTTCCCTAAATCCTACACCCCATGCCTTAAACCAGGCGGGAGGCAAAACAGACCCTAAATCGCTTTTTCGAACCCGAAACCAGTGTCCAGCGGCCGGGCGCTTGGCCGCCGACTCGCCGACTCGATGCGATCAGTTTGCCAAACAAGCTGGACAGGGCTTTGGGTATTGGGGTTTAGGGGTGTTAGTATTAAGGTTTAGGGTTTAGGGTATCGGTGAATAGGGGTGAGGGTTTGGGGTTTGGGGCTGGCCGGCACCCCGGGTTGCTGCTGAAAGGGATGAGTAACCCTGTACCCTGAACCCTAAATAGGGCAAATTTGGGGTTTGAGGATTTGGGATATAAAGTACCCGGTCTGGGGTCGTTGAGGCCTACCACCACATCTCTAAGAGGTGCCCTGTGCTGTGGTCAAAGCAGACTCGTGCACTGTACGCCTGTAGGAGGCCACTCCACAGGTACGGAGAGGGGAGCAATAATCACAGAATGGTTCATTCTACAACTAAGCCTTGTTGCGACTGCTAAGGTCGTGATGGCAGACGAGGACTACAACGAAGCTGTGCGGAAAGCCAAGGCACTGCTGGAGCCGAACAGAGTTGATTTCATGTTTCAATCTTTTGGTTAGGCAAGCGAGCTCAATGAATGCTGCAGAAGCTCTCGTAGGGAGCTGTCTCCCACGATGGTGTTCATCTGTCACTTTCAACGGATTATGGGGTTGAAGTGGCAAATCTCCAATTTTAGGCCGGATGACAGCCCTGGCAGGCACTGCAGGACGAGGGCTTGGTGGTGCGCGTGGTGCCCTTCCGGCATTCATCGGGGGTGCTTCGAACAACTGGGTGCTTTGTGGTGGTCACGGCAAAACGGCAGCATTCTGTAAACTGAAAACGGGGTTCGATTGCAGAGGCTCTAAGCGAAGGGAGGAGGAAACCTACTGTAGCCGTGCTACGTTTGTTGGAAGCGTCGTCCCACAGTTCCAGGAATTCCGGCAGTGACCCAAACAGGCGGAAAGGAATCATGGCAAAGTGTAGTACTCACTTTATGGTTTCTGGATGTTACTGGAATATCTCACGAAGTGTTGGTCATTGATGGTTTCCGGGTTGGTTCCAGGCATATTCTGGGTCTTAAACAAGAAAATCATATTAGTTACTATCGATGCCTATGATGGCAGCTTAAACTTTTATTCCGAGCATGACGAGACTGAACATCGCAACGCCGAGGGCGAGTTCCGAAGCCTGAAGCTGCAAGTTTCGGTAGAACCAAAGGGCCACCAGACCTTCACAGAAATGTCTTTTAAACCACCGGTACTTCAATTAATATTGGGGGTTGGGTAATTTCTAATTAATCTCTACGTAGTTATGGAATAGTACACCCCAAGGCTTGGCTCTAAATATGAGCCTCGAGCCATTGTCCATTGCTCTGCCGGGACACTCGGAGTGCCCAGGTGCCCGGTACCTCCAGGAGCGCAGCCAGTCAAAGGAAGGCGATCGGAGTGGCTTCGGGGGCTGTTTGGGGAGGGTCTGACGGTTTGGGGTCTAAGGGTTTCAGTAAGTTTGCGCGTGTGTGCTTAGCGCAGGAGAGGTGAGGGGGTTCTTATTTTGAGGAGGGAGATTCCGGTCAGCTGATGGGAACTGGCCGTGCCATTGCCATTTACAAGACCTGTTTGCTGCTGCTGTTCTTGTTGCTGACATAAATGGATAACATTTAAATATACGAATATATTTAGCTGTATGTCGGTTTGCGCAAGATAAATCCGCCCTGACTTGAGGCCGAGCTCGTCGGCGTCCGCGGTAGGCCGAGCAGACGTTTCGTCGGGCGAGCAGCAGGAGGAGTAGCAGTAGCAGTAGCAGCCGTCGTCTTTTTCGTAGTGTAGTAAGTGTAGTACTTCAATGAGGCAGGCTACTGTCGCTACACCCACGACCTTGGTGCAGAGGATTGCTGTCGTTGCTGCTGTCGCTATTGTCGGACACGGAGTCGCAGCAGGTCCCGGCAAGCTACCCTTACAATCTCATTTTGCACGTTCAATCGCGGAGTTACGCGGTCGACTTTTCACGAGTTTGTGAACGGCCAACCTTAAACGGCTTAGATTCAAAATCTCCGTCCAATGGAGTGCGGTCAGTTGTAGAACAAGTACGTTTGCTTGGAGTCTCTGCTAGGCCGCCCTTATAAGTACCCCAATTCTATTTTTCCTAACCTCCACTCCCGCGGACGCCTTTCCTACCTATGCAGTATGTTAGGTCAGTTTTAAATTAAGTGAATACCTGTTCTGGCGAGGGACTGCCTCAGCTCTATGCGCAGGTAGCAGCCGTTCATCCACCGAATTCGCAGCAGTGAGCCTTCTGATGGGCTGATGCATAGGGTCTCGGTCTCAGTTGTTCCAAGCGATGAGAAAAGCCAAGAGGCCTGCATTCCAGCAAGTGTACAGTCTTTATGCTGCCATGGACAGTCGCCCCAAGTGAGGGCTGAGCCCAAGTTTTCGGCATGTGCCGTGAGGGAGATGGGTTGTGTCAAGTTGTTTCAAAGGCAGAGTCCATGTTGTGTTACACCCGCGGTTGGGCTCTTTGTGTTTGGGGAGAGACTTTGGTTCACCTTTTGAGACAGACCCAATCATCACCAGCAATCTTGAGGTGAACTTTGACGAGACCAAGAAAATGTATACCGATCAGGAGAAGTCAAGCTTCACCTTGTACTGCCGTGGTGCAGGTACAGAGGTGCACAGAGACTGTGTGGTGTTCTGCTTCGCAGCAAAGATTTGCCCACACGCCTTGTATCTATTGTGATTTCTGCACCTGAGATGCTAGCAGCTAGCAGGAGTTGCATGTATGCCTTTTGTCAGTACAAGTGTCTGACTCTCGATGTTGATGTTCATTCAGACTCTGAATTTGAACATGTACCCGGACGACCTGCTTGCAGCTTTTATTCACGGCTGCCGCAGTAGGAAGCATCATGTTACTCAAGACGGACACGCTAAAGTGATGATCTGCGACAAAATTTCAGCCGTGGAGCTGGGGCTCAGCTATCGGATCATATCACCCCATGCCTGAGCACTAGCTGCAACACTAAAGGTTCGCAGAGGCTACAAGGTCTAGCACTAGCAGTCACGAGCATCGTTTGCAAGCATAAGCTTCCGCTGCCTCATCGACGAGACTGCGATTCTGATGATGTCTCGATCAGGCCCGGGTCAGACACAACCCTAAGCTAACACTGATCAGTAAGACGATAACTTTACGTTTATCAGCGAGCCATATGAACAGGAACACCACTGCAAAAGCCAGGCTCTTTGCCAGTTTCCCGAGCCCAACTGATAGCCAGCACTCTGCTGCACGTGTGAGTGTCGAAAGTTCCAAAAAGTTTAGAGAAGCATTAAACTAAATGAAACTCTACACTTCTGAGGCAGTGCAAAGGCACCCTTAGTTCCGACATATTCCAAGCCTTTTGCACCAGACAATCTCTTTTCAGAGTTGGGCAGCGACCCTCACCACTACTGCGTCTGGCCTCTCTTCACTGCACTACTTTTTACTCTGATTCTCAACTTCTATGTTTAAGCCAACATCCCAGATCCCCGAAAGGATACAAAAAGTAGAGGCAGCTACTAAAGAGCACATCTAGAGGAATCCCCTCCAGGGATCTACTTTTGGGATCCTCCCAGGGGTCTGAAATCTAGCGACTCTGCGATCATCATGGAGTCTTCTGAGGTGGGCATGCAGCAGGGAACCTGCGCTTCGGTTCCAGGCCGGCCAGATTCAGATTGTTGGCATGCTCTTTCTATCTCTATCTCTTTCTTTCTCTCTTGCTCTCTCTATAGCATATATGTACAGATAATATAAAGATATATGTCTGTATACATAAATCATGATACCCGATTTGCAAATGGGCTTGCCATGCCTGTTTACTGGAAGGATCGTCGGATACGTAGCGCTTTTGCAACCCATGCTATGACCCCCGTCTTTTATCGTGGAGAGGTCGAGGCCGCTGCTTCTGCTATCGGCAATGCACGGAACCCGGTCGCAGAGTGCCGGTTTGGATTACTCTGATTTTGATTTTGCCACCCACTTGCGGAACCTCTTACGGGAGAAGCGGGGGCAGCAAATAAACCGATGGCAACCGAGTGCAAACACCCTCGGCCCAGCAAGCGATCTCCGCACAATGGATGAGCCGCACCCATTTCCACCCGCTCCCCGCAAAGTACAGGGGCCCCTCACTCCATGTACTGCTCCGCGATCGGTGAGAGCCCAGATTGTGCTTGCAGCGAGCAGCAATGCAAGCTTCAGGCTGACTTCAGGGGCGCTTACATTCGTTGGCCTGAGCGTCCGGATCCCGGAGGGTTCGAGTTTCTTGTGGAGCAGCTTGGTGTTTGGTGCTATTCAATTTTGGAGGCTTCTGGTTGGCCAACCCGTTTGTGGCGTCAGAATTTCTGCAAGGGTTAACTGGCGGAGTCACTCCGAGCCAGGGTGTGTGTGACTTCGAAAAGTTAGGTGCTGGTTTTACTAGTTGCGCTTGCAGTGTCTCATAGTCGCCACGAGTTCAGCATGTCGTGCTTGTGATGAGATTATGCTCAGTGGTACTAGGACACGACACCATAATTGGCCACGAACCTTCAAGGCTTCGTGGGTCCAGTAGGCTTTGGGAATCGGCCCGGGTGAGCCTGAATCGCAAGGCCTCGTGCCAGCACAGAGAAGTTGCAACACGGAGCTCTCTACTGGCCATGCCCTTGGCATCGCAGTAGTCGCGCTTCGGGCAGGCTTGAATCTTGAGCCCGATCCTATGTTAACTCGCTTCTCAGCCAGGCAAGAGCCGCCGCTGCTCCTGCACCGGTAGCGTGGGGGGCTGAGTCGAAAGTTAGAACGTGAGGTTTTTAAATTCAATGAGGACGCATGCGTTTCAGTGTCCACGTCCACCCTCGCCACCTTGAAGCACATGGGGCAACATAGAAATGGCAATAATGTAGATCCCAAGATTCTCTAAACTCCTCTGCAAATCTTAGAGGTCGCCTCATGGGGACAAGCCCTAAATCCCAGGATTCCAAACCCTCGAAATTCCCAGAAAGTCACTAGCCTTTACCCAGACCCAGAGGGTCATACCCAACCCCCTTCTTAGGGTACCCATTGTCATTGTCTGTGTAACAGATACTATCCGGAAGCCTAAGTACCCAGCAAAGCGGCTGGGTCTCACCCTTCCCAGAGATCGCAAAAAATAGACAGTATTCTGTGATGGTACCTATTCTGACAAAAAAGGCTCCTGTATCAGCTAATGTTGACTTCATAGTAACCCTTCCCCCCCCGTCTGATTGATTTCAGGCGCAGGCAGGAGGGATTGCTTATTGAGGGTTGAGGCGGTGTCCCAGTACGACTACGCTCGCTGAGCGTCTTTGCGACTCTGGTAGGGCTGACGAAAGGGCCTCAAGTGTTCTTTTAGGAGCCAGGGGCGGGATTATTATTGAATTCCGGGGATCGGGTTTTATAACTGAGGGATATCGAGTTGGTGTTTCTAATTGAGCTCTGGGCATCGAGTTTTATAATTGAGGGTGGTTTATAAGTATGAAGTCAACATTATGATTCCTATGCTTTGATGTCCATAAAGTCGGCCACTGGAGGCCGACGACGGATGCTCCCCGTCCCGGACTGCACCTGGGCAAGAAATCACGACTGTCGACGGTGTAGGGTTAAAAAAGAACCCTAAGGTATATTCCTTAATTCCCTTGTAGAACCCTTATAGATCCCGGAACCCTTTAAGGAAGGGTTTAGGCTTCATTCCACGTATTTCAACTGCACCATCAACCCCCAGAGGCCCCAGAGCCCAGTATGCACTGGTCCCTGAATCGTTGTTCCGTTCTGCTTGCGACGAGCCCCCTGCATACCACTGTGGGCATGCATGAAAGTTCGTTACATTTGCATCTAGACTCTGGGATCTGGCTTGGTTCACCCAGGTAATTTGTAATTCAATGTGCCCTGCAAGGCTCAGAGGTCAAATCTGCGGTTCATGCCCTCGCTGTGGGGATGGGGCGATGGCCATGTGGAATAGCACACCCTGGTCGCCGTATGTGGTCGACTTTTTTGGTAGCTGAGGTCTGTGGCAATGTCTTTGTGAAGCCCATGCTTGGTACATTTATACAGGTGACTTGAGAGTTATGGCACTGTGACACCCTGTATTCTCTTTCTTCGAGTAACACTTTGGGGCCTAGCAATGTGGGGCAAAGGCTTCATAACCGTGTAATACAGGGGCCTCAATAAGGCCCCTACATTACATCCAAAAAATAGCGAGTAACCCCTGTAGGCCCCTGGGGACCCCGTTCTAATTGTGGCATCCACGTTCTGCTTCAGACTCCCAAGGCCCAGCAGCCCGGATCCGAATCGCTTGGGAGACGCCGTCCGCTGGATGCTGGACGAGGCATTGGCTCACGAAGCTAGTTTATACTTTGCTTAATATTATCTTCAGTTATACCATTCTTTATAATATAGCTAGTATATACTTTATAGTATTATATTCAATCATAGTTTGCCGTTATTTTTCTGTGTTTTTGTAAGTTAGTATAGTTCATTACATATAACAGAGACCAGGCTGCTGCTGTGCACTGCTTTTGGTCAGTGGATTACTCTGAAACTCAACACACTCCTTGCATAATCGGATAGTGAGGACAAGGTTGTACAATGTGCCCGAAGAACACCGCATGCATGTCATTGCTTGTCTGTCTTCAGACCCTTGTGCTGAAACTCCCCAAGTTTTGTAGTACCTTTTAGAGTGTTATATCGTGGTCAGAAGTACTCTCCGAGATTCATCTACCAACGGAAGGCTCCCATGGGTTTCAAGGCAAAGCCCGAAGTAGTATAATAGTCATGCATATCCTGTAGAGTCATGATTAGTATTACGTAACGTAATGATAGGCTTACTACTACTCTTACCCTATGGCTTTGTATTTTCTTATCAGTTTTGCTAGTAGTATGATTATTGCTGTTATGGTGATGCTGATGATGATGATGATGATGATTGTTATTATTATGGTTAGGACTATCATTATTGAAATTGTTGTTATTATGGGTTTGTTAATATCGATATTACTTCGTTGTATTAGTATTCTTCATTATTATTCTTCTTAGTATTCTTACTATTGATATTGTTATTTTTGTTACTACTATGAACATATAGCACTGCAGAGGCAGAGGGAACCCTCCGTGTGTCTCCGTGTCGAAGAAACACCCACGCCCCCACCCACCCGCCCACCCACCCACCCACACACCCACACNTACCCCTGTCGTGCGCAGCGGAGTCGCTCGTGGCAGATCCGAGTCAGAGGCAGCACCACCTTGCCACTATAGTGGTCCAGAGCATACTTCGCAGCCGACCCCCGGCCCAAGGAGGCAGAGAAGCCTCCTGAGTGGCATGCGGGTGCCTGAGAGCCAGACATGTCTGGATTGTGCTTGCATTTCCACAGTTCCGGGAACCCACATTGGCAGTTGTATAGGTCTGGAATCTGAAACCGGATCGGATCCACAGGAACGGCGATCGTTTCGAGTCCAACTTGACTTTGATTGATTTCGACCATTTCGTAGCCCATGTTCAGAGCAAGGAGTCTATTCACTTGGCAATGCGAGAGCCCAAACCTAGCGAACTCAGGACTGGAGTTGGATTGTCGGTAACAAAATCCGCTTCTGAACTGAAGTTAGATTGAGGGCTTCTGGGGAATGTTCGCCACGACAGCTTGCATGGCCCTTCTGATTCTGTAGGCTTGCATGCAAGAACCCGCCCGTCATTAAACCTTCATCGGATAGTACGGTCTTGTGCGGCCTGTATTTCGCAACCCGTTTATAAAGGGACCTTTAACTGCGAGCGTCTGGACCTGGCGCCCAGCAGTCTCTCGCCCCTGAGTGTTGCCCACAAGCACTAGATAACTTCCAGAGGCTGGCGAAAACATGGAAATCTGAGTGCAGGGTCTTGAGCATGCTTGATTATCCTTCCCAGGTCCTGTTGTTGGACAAAACCTTCGAAACCCGGCGCAACACAGCCGTGGCCTCTGCCCTCGAACATCACACCCTTGTGTTGGCATGGAAGTTTGAAGGTTCACGGTTCCTTCAGCTCAGGCTCAAGAGGGTGTTCATTGTCATGGTGAAAGTGTTGCACACGGTTCGAGTATAATGCGGTGATGTGGGAGCGGGGGCCCCCTACCCATTTCTATATCGATACATGGTAGGTAGGATCCTCAGTACAAGGGCCCGCAAAAGCCGGTACCCTCGGTGTCCGTTTGCAAGACAAGGTCTATCGCGTTACCTCGCCGCACCCTGATGGGGGAGAGACAAGATTTGGAACGACTTCAAGCTTCTGTTGTATCTTTAGATGGATTTGTGTATGAGGGCTTAGAATGCGCCAGATCATACCGACGAGGACAACCTCGAGTCTAAGCATAGCTTGCCAGGTCCCTCATGCAGGAGCTGCCGCTCACATTGGCAGAAGCGCCCGGACACCTGGAGTAGAGCTAGAGAGGCTAAGTTGGCACGGGACTGAAATGCGCACACAATAGGGATTAAGGATTTCCTCTTACAGCATCCGTATAGTCATGCTTTGATATTATACCCCGAAACCCTTTTGATGTTTGATTTGGTACCAGATATACTGTCGGAGACTTCTGCGTCATGTGCGGGACGAAGCTCGACCTATAAACCCTAAACCTCCTAAACTCTCACCCCTATTTTGCAAAACCGTGAAGCAAGTTGCGTGCTGTAGAAGCTCCCTTCAAGGCGCAGCAAGGCCGAGCATGCCCGTGACCACTTCTTCTCGGCCACCTGCCTTGTGCAACAGTGTTTACGGGTTATAAGTTATAAGGGTTGACCTGAAAGAGTTCGGTAGATTCTCGGGATATGCTGGTCCGCACCTGACCGCGGTGTAGCTTGTCCCCATCACAAGTCTCGAAGCTATCTGCATAGTCACCAAGGTGTGAATCATAGTGTCAGATTCCATGCTCGAGTGCTTCGTCGAAGATTAGGTGGAAAGCCCTGCTTCAGAATTTCCTGAGCCAAGTGAAGATGAGCCTTCATGGATCGTGGATTTGGCAGTTTTGACACCTACCACACTCCAGGGTTCAGGGATGAGGACCACCTGAAACAGGAGTGCCCGAACTCTGAAAGAAGAGAAGAGTTCAGGTTCTCATCACAGACCCAGAATGGAGTCAGGCGATCCGTACCGCGCAGGCCACGGAACTAAGGAGCCAGGCTTGGGGAGAGATCGCCAGTTGGCAGGCAGTCTCATCAACTTCAGGGGGTCGAAACGGTAGGCAAAGAGTCCTTTGCGCAAAGCGCTACAGGGTTCCGGCCAGATTCCAGCATCTGGGAGCTGTCAGTCGCGACATGTAGCATGTAGCGGCTCAGGAGAGCCGCGTTGCCAAGTTCCTGCTGGGGGTTGGTAAGTCGCTGGCAGGAGGCTAGAAGATGCTAGAAGGGTGTACAACCTCAGTTCGCCAGACTTTTGCTTGAAGCGTTGGGGGTTCGGAAGTGTTCAGTGTTGGTTCGGCTCGTGATGTGTTGAGACTTTTATGTTGTGTACTTCCTGGCACAGTTTGAAATCATGGCCGGTGTCCGAATGCAAAAGAGGCTTTGCATTGCGTAAAGTGCTCGGATGACGACGATTGCCGGCTCGGCTTTGAGGTGGCAGAGGCGACGACTCTGCTGAACGGAGGGGGGTTGGCCGTCACGAAGGCCTCGTATCCACAGCATCGCCCCATTGTGCTTTTTGCTTCTGTTGTAGACCTTCAACAACCAACAAAATCGCACCCGAGAAGCACTCCAGCGAGCAGAGTGCCCGAAGGCTTTGTAGTAGCAGGCACTGCGAGTTTTTATTGGATGTAGGGGTACATCTTCGTCCTCAAAATGCACCAGTGACCAGTACTGTAGTCACTGTAGTCTATGCTTCAGCCCCTTTTTTAGGAATCCTTGGCCCCTCCACGGCCGCTGTCGCCATGGCCGCGAAAGTTCTTGGAAAAGCCTTGGAGGCATTTGTGCCTTGAAGACTTGAAGCTTTAATGATCAGGATGCTTGCATTGTCGGGCAGTTTTATGGTGCTAGGTTTGGGGATGAGGGTTGGGTTGAGCATCTTATGGCTTTGGGAAGTCAAGGTTCAAGGATTTAGCACCTGGCAGTGGCATAGCAGAGAAGAGCTTTGGGGTTGAAGGAGTTCTTGCCTTGGGACAATGGGTTTGTGTTTTCGGGATTACAATCGGCAGCGTTTCTTGTTTGCGTCTTGGCTGAGTCGATGCGACCAGATGAACAACAAAAGCTTAAGATGATCCAGGAGTTACTTCTTGTCTGCTTTCCTTCAGTGTGCAGGCGTGAAAGAGAAGTGCAAACAAAACACACGCTTCTTTGCTGCTAGGAAGGGTGCCCCTAACACGATTACACTACATTCGGCTGAAGCGTGCCAGCCCCTGGCCCATCAATGCACTTCGACCTGCAGAGCCCCTCATTGCTTCAAGACATGGGCGTCTTGAAATTTAGGGGTACCTTATTTTGGAGTCCATGTCATAAGGATCCTACTATGTAGGCTACTATATTAGGGACCCCCACTGTCGGAAACTCCCATATGTTTCTACTCGTAGCTCTTATAAACTTATAGAGTCTTGCATGGCATGACGAACGCAAACGTGGGTAGGTGGTGGCCACGAGACGCGCTGAACTGCGCGTCGAAGGCAGATTCAGTGTGTCGGTATTTGGTTGCCTGTCTGCCAAGTATGTAAATGTAGTATGTACGTAAGCGCGTATATGTATGCATGTATGCGTGTAGGTATGCACGCAGGTACATATGGATGTGTGTATGTTGATGTATGTATGTGTACATCAACGCACACACGGTAACTACAAGCAAACGAACCGCAGCAAATCGACAGACAGATGAGCGTGCGTGGTTGTGTGTGTGTGTGTCTGTGTGTTTGCATGTATATCTTATACAGTTGCTTGCACAACGTTCTTGCCTTTGGCATTCACATGCACAAGCAAGCACATATGTTGATGTCGAGCTTGTTGCAGCCGTCTTATTGCCACTCTCATATAGCGGAGACGACAGATATTTCTCAAACAAATGACATGCTGGCATTCTTAAAGTATGTCTCCATATGCTTCTGCTGGCAGTAAGCAGAATGTGCATGCATGTGTCAATGTGGTATGTTTGCATAGGCAACAATGTACGTCTGTACTGTGCGTCTGTCACTGCATACAAATACCTGCACAGTGCGTCAGAGTACAGAGTTCTTAGTGAATTATCTATCCGCTTTCGTCATTCGCTACAGTTACGTTGCGCCTGCCGAACCATTGTTCACTTGGTGGTATCATCAAAGCACATTATGGGCTGAGAATGTGGGAATCCAAACAGTCGCCACCTATGACAGCGACTGAAGCACCAGCACAAGGAGCAATCTAGGGGCCTTGGCAACCAGTATAGGGTCTCAGGGTGTATTGTGATACCGCTATGATATGGAGCCCCGCAAAACAATATCACTATAGAAACTATTATTCAGTCTTCTGCATTGCCTCGAGCGCTTTGTGATGAGACATCGAACCCCTAGTGCCAAACACAAGGCTCCCAGGTCAAGGCCCCAGGGACCAAAGTAGCGAAGCCTGCTGTTGAAAGTTTTCCCAAATTCGTTGTCGCATGTCTTTGCCGGACAACATGAGTAGAATATGCGGTACGCATGCACATCTAAACTTGAATGGTGCGACCAACAGGTTTTTTGCACAAGTGCTCTTGTTGATCTTTGGCCAACCAGTATCGAAACCTCGTAAAAACCCTTGGAGAACTTGTTTCGAGCTCTCATAGGACCCTGCTTTCGTCAAACTCACTTCTGCTTCGATCGCGCAGGCATGACATGTGCCGCCTGCAGTGGCGCAGTAACCCGAGCCCTGGAGGTGCACAGCTTTCAAATGTAAGAGACTCGAACATAGAGCCCAAATAGAGATATGTATATGTATGCATATATACATATAAATAAATGAATGTATGTATGTAAGTATCTTGTATACACACACAGATACAGCGTGCGATCGTACTTCTGATGGGGTCCAACGAGGGGTCCCTCTGCTCAGAGCTCTCGACCCCCGCCCCCCCCCCCCCCCAGATGCCCGTAGGATCCCATAGATCTGAAAATCCAACCTCTGCTCCCTGATGTTTGTGGAGAAATGTAGAAGTGTTCGCATAAGTGGCAGTGGCGAGGGCTGTCAACTTTTTCGGGTTATCATTCCACTTCTTTCGGCCTCTGAGACATGCGAGTTTGTAAGCTTCTTGCAGTCCCTGAGCACAGCATTTGCAGGCTCGACAAGGGGTGGTTGCAGCCGAGGCCGACGTGGGATTCCCCCAGATCGAAACTTCCTCCAGTCTGAATTACGCACAAGTCCTTCAATTGGATGCTTGATTTAGAGTCCTCCGCTTGATCCTGGAGTGGTGCTGCAGATATTGAGGAGAAAGCGCCCAGCTCGGAATCACAGATTGCTCATGCCATCCTGGCGTCCTAGTTATCCAGGAGTTAACGAAGCACTTCTGCATGCTACATGCTATGATACCAGCAGTGCGACGGAGGGAGACCTGATGTCCTGGTGAAGGGATTTCAACTTCGTGTGCAGCGTGCGACTTCGTAGAGGCTGCCTGCCTTTTTGCAGGTCAACCTGCTGAGGCAGCGTGCCAGCGTAGACTTCGATGCGGCGAAAGTGTCCGAAGATGATCTGTGCGTCTTGGTATATATATATATAACAAAGGCCTTTGTTATTCTGATGATCCCGAAGCTTGACTGCTGTAGCAGGCTTTTGTGGTCAGTCAGTCAGGCCTGAGGCAAGGGCTTCCGGTAAATTCATGTGTTTGCAATTGGGAATCACCATCTCAGTCGTTGGTTGCAATTGCAGTTGCAACGTTGTGTTAACCGGACACTAGCAGTCTTTATGATCACAGGGGCGAGATTGAAATCCAGAGCTGAAGCCCAACACCTGTGCACGTGTGTCTAAGCTAAACGCAAGCGAAGAAACGCAAAGACACACACACACACACCGACGGGTATTTCATGTACACCCTCATTTACCGACGCCTGGTCGTGCATCTTCGTGCTCCCCTGGCATAGCACAGCCCGAAGTCCGACATCCTACAGCTCGTACCAGTGCGAGTGTGAGTGCTGAAAGTTTGGGAAGCCATCATGGCTCACTTAAAGCCCGGCAAAGCGAAATCCGAAACCAAACAAAGCTGGAAAAGAGTGGAGCCAGAGCCGAGGGCCGGAGGGTGCCAGGAAGTCGCTCTGATATGCTGCGCTTTCCCGGAGCCATCTTGTGGAATTTGCTAGTACGGTTAACTTGTATTTGGTAAGTTTCCTCACTTGTGTGTTATCCGTCTCCGCGAATGATCAAAGCAAGCTCCGAGCTTGCCATGTGGAGGCCTGGAATCCCTTGTTATCTTGTTAAACCCGTACATAACACCTCTTTATTCAACCCTTAAAAACCCCTTATATGGCCCCTATAATCTCGTATACGACCCTTATGGCACCCCTATAGTTTTTAAAATTGCGAGATTAAGACGAGGCCAGCTGGTCGAAGATATCGGCTTCGATGCCTCACTGGTCTCAACAGAGCCGCTGCGGAATTCGGGGGTCTGCGGATTGGGATCTGGGGTTTGGGGATTAGGAACTTGGCGATCATGAAAGGTTCGGTGATCAGGTTTTCGCATAAGGGATCGCAGCAGCTTAGGGCGATTAGGTATGTGAACTTGGGCTAAGCCGGGGCTTGGGGAGGTTCAAGACCCCAGAGCTGACCACGACAGCTCTGGCTTCAGCTGGCTCCAGCTGTGTGTAAGTAGCTGGGAGCTACTAGCTTTCCGAATGAACCTTATGGCGACCTGCATACAAGAATAGGTACTGTATGCATGAATGAAAGCAAGTGCATGTATCACAGAGAGAGAGAGAGACACACACACACAGCTGTTGATATTTATGATGTGGAGCGTGTAGAAAGCACCCCAACAATCAATGGACCGGGCTTGTGGAACCCAGCAAGGCTGAGGTATCCTGCAGCAGTGCCGGCATTTCGCGATCCACACTTGCAAAATGGAGGGGCATTGAACAACTCTGTTAGGCCGTACGTTTCATACTTTGTCTCGATTTTACAAGGCATCTGGCAGCAAAAACCCTTATTGTCGCTATTGCAAGGGACCCTTATCAGACAGAAAGCATGGTACAGCAAGCCCTGCCACACGGCCTTTGCGGCTTCGTGCGGGCCGAGACGAACGCAGGCCAGCCTGCGCCTTCATCATTTAAGCTCTGGAGGCCTTTAAGGTTTTATAAGGGTGCCAGGGTCACAAAAACAAGGGTGCTATAAAGTTTCCTGTAAGCAAGCTCTAAAGCCCCTGATAGGCGACCAAGATCTGATTGAGACATGAGCTTTGGCTTTGACGCCGAGGAGCAGCGTCTGATGTCAAACATCGTGACCGTGCCAGGCACCGTAGCAGACCCGGAGTGGGCCGAGCCCGAGCAAAGAGAGATCGACTGGACGGTGCCGGATACCAGTGCAGCGGAGGCGGAGAGTGGCTTGGAGCAGGAGCAGGAGGACGAGGATGGGGTGGGCCGTTTCATGGATGTGGAGGTAGACGTGCTGTTGGAGTATCTGACAGATGCAGCCGGCGATGGTGGAGACATTGACACGGTTTCAGCCGTACTGGCTACCAAACGGGTGGACGTCAACGCTTGCAATCATTTGGGGCTAGCTGCACTGCATGAGGCGGTTATTTCTGAAAATCTCGACATAGTCAAGCTCCTTCTGGATTCGGGGGCTGATATCGAGGCTCCTGTCAGTCAAGATTACACTGGTATCGGCCGCTTTCGCTTGAAGACGGCTTGCGATGTAGCAGCGGCCTATGGTCGTTTGCGCGCCTTCAAGCTGCTCCGTGAGCACAGTGCATCCGTGACTCCCACGACGCTTGCTAGCCTGCTGCGCGGCGAGGGCCCTCGCTACACCGAGGCTGTTGAGGCATTGCTGACACAGGCCAGTGCAAACGCACAACCCGGGCAGGCCAGACTTCGAGAGCACCTCCGAGTACTCCTCCTTCCCTCCAAGAACTTGGCCCTCGAGACTGCGGGTGCAGCAGCAGTTGCTGCCGCTCAGGGCCTTCACGAGCAGAACCTCTTTGATGCTGCTGAGGTGGGCGTGACCTTATTGGAGATGCCGGTGCTGGCACCAGTGGCATGCGAGAGGATGGTCTTGGCTGCAGTGGCAGAGACCGCCAATGAGGAAATTGCCGCCACTGACACGGTCGATGCACTGGTAGCGGCGGCATGGCTGCAGATGCGTGCTTCCACAGCACTGGACATTTTGCTGATGTTGGTGAGCGTGGTGTGTTTGTGCTTGGTCAGCTATGCCTACCGCCATGGAGGTGTAGATGCCATGCCGGCTCTGTGGATACTTGCAATTATCCACACGAAGGAAGCTCTCGAGTGGCTGGTGCAGGCTGGGTATTTCTCTTGGAGCAAATGTTGCGGACGCTACGAGGAAGCTGCTGTGGGCCTGGAATCCCTGGCAGACCTTCTCTACCTGGTTACCGGCTATCTTGGCATAGTGCGTCAGATCGAGCTTAGGGAGCTCGAGCAAAGCTTCCTCCCTGTTTTTTCTGCCATGGCGTGGCTGAGACTCCTGTACAGTCTACGTGGCGAGCGGTGGTTGGGACCTCGTTTGCTACCCATCCTGTCGGCCGTGAGGGATACCCAGGCATTCTTTCTTGTGACTGTCCTGTGCCTAGCATCGGCGACCCATGCCTACTTCATCTTAAACCCAAGAGGGGAAGACCCACTACCGATATACTCCTCCTTCACCCATACAGTACGCCTCGGCATTTTCGGAGATTTCGATCTCTTCGAGTACCAGGGACAAGATACCACTTTCGCGGTGGATGCGACAGGTGAGTGGGTGCCCAATGATCCGGTTCCCGATGAAATTGGCTATCCCTCGTTTGTATACCTGCAAGTCGTCTTCTTTCTCACGGGGGTGGGCATCACCATCCTGCTCATGAACTTGCTTATCGGTGTCTTGGGCCAGAACTACGAAATCCACATGGATCGGGCTCAGGTCCTCTTCGTGCGGGCTCGGGCAAAGATGCTCTTGGAGCACCGCGGTCGGCCCCAAGCCAAGATCAAGCGCAGGCTCTGCCCAAAAAGGGACTCTACGGAAGAGAAGGCGAGCGAAGAAGAGGTAAGCATAGCAAGGAGCAGCATGTCCGGGGCACATTGGTGCATGGCCGTGGTCGTACTCCTGAGTTTCCTGCCGGTCATGCTTTGTGTTACCGGCCCCCAGCACTGGGAGCCCGTTCTGGGCCCGCTGCGATACAGGGTATTTCGGCACAGTGCCCTGGCGTTTGTGTTGTTCCTGGTTTTTCCCGTCATCCTCACACTGTCACTGGCATTGGCCGTGCCAGTCGCGCTCGTCTTGGTAAGTTTGTGGATCCTGGGCTTTCACATCCAGGGCATGCAATACGCAATAAACTTGACTCTCTTCAACATCTTCGGGAATGACCGAGCGGCGAAATGCACCATCTACGCGATGGTTCGGACAGAGTCGGGCGTCGACGAGCTGCGCGGCATGCGCACCGATCTCAAGGACAAGATGCAGAAGCTGGAGGATGTACTGCAGAAACAGCATCTCGCTCACAAGGAGAGCCTGGCCCAGCAGAAGGAATCGACACTAGGGTCTCCCAGTAGTACCTTTGTGCCTTGTTTTTTTCATTCGGGGGTTTCCTTATCAAACCCGAGTTTCAACGGAAAAGAGTACCCGTATTCGTACGTCATTATCATTACTGAGATTATTCTTATGATACTGATTATATGGGGTGTTCTTGTGGATTTTCCTTTTTTATTACGACGACGACATCTAATACTGCTGCTGCTGCTGCTACTACTACTACTACTAATATTAATACTAACTACTACTACTACTACTACTGCTACTACTACTACTAGTTCGTATTATTGTTGTTACTACTACTACGACGACGACTACTACCACCACTACCATTGCACCTACCACTACCACCACCACCATCACCATCACCACCACCACCACCACCACTACTCCTGCTACGGATACTGATGCTGATACTGCTCCTGCCGCTGCCGTTGCCGCTGCTGCTACTGCTGCTGCTACTGCTATGCTACGTGTAGTAGTACTACAACTACCACTACAACTACCACTACTACTACCACTACTACTACTACCACTACTACTACTACTACTTTTTCACCCACCACCCACCACCCACCGCCCACCAGCCGCCGCCNCCGCCCACCACCCGCCACCCGCCACCACTGTACTGCTACTGCTACTGCTACTGCTACTGCTGCTGCTGCTGCTGCTCCTGCTGCTGCTACTGCTGCTGCTACCGCTACTGCTACCGCTACCTCTGCCTCTACCTCTACCCCTACTACTTGTTGGTAGTCTTGCATTGTTGTTTGTACTATACTATTATGGTTAAGGTTATTACTCTTTGCTCTTAGTCTTGATAGTGTATGTACTATGTTGATTATTGTTATTACCTATTGTTTGTGTTATTGTTTTTACAATTTTACAATGATATATATATATTGTTTGCCATTGCCCTGATTACCAGTAATACTGTTTGTTGATTCTGTTTATCTATATTCACATGTATTGTTATTAAGATTCGCACGATTGTTATCAGTATTGATATCAGTAGTAGTCGTTGTAGTAGCAGTCGTAGTATGGTAGTAAAATTCTTAAGGGCCTACTGGGAAACCTAGGATACGAAGCCTGGAGCAGAAACTGGATAAGATCCTGACGCTGCTCTCGGGCCTGCCTACACCTTCCGCCGCTCCAGAGGAAGGCTGACTGTTACAGAGGTCCGAATGATCCCCTTATAGCCCCCATGTATATAGCTAGTTGCATGCTAGAACAGCCCCCCAAGCCCGATCCTAACACCCTCCCTAATACTCTAAAACTAAAGTATGCAGAACCACGCGTTTAGAGTGAAGACGCACGGATGGTCTTGTCCCGGAGGGATGGCTGTTTCCGTCGAAAGTGCGCATGCCGCAAAATGCGCATGTGCGAAGTGGACAGCCTACAGTAATCCACCAAAACGGGCCTCATGCCGGAAGCGAAGGATGCACACAGAGCTTTCCGTAGGCGCCTGCTTGGGCATGGATGCAGTCAGCACTGGGCATTCCAATAAAACGGATCGTAGCTGTCTAGGGAGCAGTTTCCTGGTCTGGGTTGAGGCGACGCCTTCAAACAAAACAGAAGGCCCAAGCAGCGGCGGCTCTTTGGGGAGCTCCTTAAGTTCTAACAGCGAGAGCGAATCAGTCATGTGCACAAGTTCGGGTAATTGGCCTGGATATCAAAAAGAGTGGTTACCGAGGCTGCAGGGCTTTCGAGTTGTAGTGGAGTTGTGCTCGTTTGGAGCTGGTGTTCTGAAGCTGGGGTCTTGAGTGCGACATGGTTGCCTTCAGATAGCTGATTTTTCACCCTTCGCATACTTGTCAACTTGCCCGAACAACCCCGGTGATGCTGTGCCTGACGTGTACTGGTGTGAGAGTCGAAGCCCCGGCCGCAACCAGCACCCTTCCTCCCTAAACCCTCACCCTGAGCCCTCAACCCCGTTGGTACTGCAGTGAAAGTTTAGATGGGGGGATTACCCAAACGAGACCATTCACACCTTATTATGCTCCATGAATCTGAAGCAGCGTCTGATACCCAAAACCTGAACCTCAAACACTTGAAGCCAAGTCTTGCCGACCTGTAACCGTAACCACCCTGCAATGCGGGCCCGTCCTTGCCCAGTAGGAGCCCACAAAAATTCGAGAAGCAAGCCCCTGAACCCTGAAAAAAATGGGTAGTTCCCTAAATTAGAGTCCCTTTTAGGGTCCCTTGTATAAGGGTGCCGTACTATCTTTGGGATCTACAAAGGGACCCTGACGTACAGAACTACCCATATGTCGCTCATCCTGCTGGCAGCCTTGCGCCCCGAAGACCAAATGGGGGTTGATCAAAATTGTGGGCCCTTTTGGGGTCTGTATATTAGTACATATTCCTTATAGTTTAGGGTACCATAGGGTGGCCATAATTTTGATCAACCCCCAAAAAAAGGCACCATAGATCCATCGAGGCCTTCGAGGAACCCATAAACTGAAAGCCAAAAAAAACCGCGGGAGCCCATAAAGCCTAGAACGGATCTCTGTATGTATTTCTATATGTATGCATGGATGTATGTATGTATCTATAATAAAAGTGAAAGTGAAATATATATATATATATATATGTATATACATATATATATATATATACAGAGAGAGGCATACACATACATATGTGGGAGAGCTGTTATAGAACGTGTATGTACCTTATAGCCCCCACATGGCCCATCTTGAGCTAGGAAGAGCTGGGAAGCGAGGAGCCGGACCTGAAATCGGCAGAATTTAGCATTCGAGGTCCGCCTGCGTAACCTGGAGTTTAGGGTTAGGGTTTAGGGTTGAGAGTTTATTGTTTATAGGAAGTTTAGGGTAACCGGGCATAGGCTAGTAGGGTCCGGGTTCTGGGCTTAGTCAGGTCTATGTCAGAGCTCCAAGCCTTCCATGGCAGTCACTTGAATTTCATGACCAAAAGCAAAATTAAGGTTTTGCGGTGTTCGGGGATTCGGTGTCAGACCTTTCTGCTGTTTTGTTTGTGTTTGTGTGTGTGCGAGGGTTATTCGGATGGTGCTTTCCTGTGCCATGACCACGGCCTGCGCTATCGTCAGTATACTCCCCAAAAGAGGCGCAGGGATCGAATACGAGTCGCTTGCCTTTGAACAGCCTTACTTCTCCACAGCTTTGCATTCCGTATGGCCCCAGTTGCATCCACCCATGAGGCTACATCTGGCGCTTTGCTTTGACAGTGTTGAAAGGCCTCGAGTGACATGAAACTTCAACTTGAACCTTCGCCTACGTTTCGACTTACGGCCCCATCACCGGTTTCCGATTCGGAGTTGGCATGAACTACAAGTAGCTGAGTCTTGTGTGAAGTTTAGCCCTTCCTCATACTGGCAAGCGGCTGGACATTTGCTGCGGTCATGGTGACTTAGACACTGTGGTCAGTCCTGTGGCAAAGTTGCGACCTGACATTCCGAAAGTCGTGAGGCAAGTGCCTGCCGTCAGTTGCTGCCCCTCCAGGAAGCCTGACAAGCTCTTCCCGGTTGAAGCCATGGTCCTCCAAGGTTTCAAACACCCGAGATCGTTAGGCTCTTGAGTCCCCCGTGACAAGCGGCAGGCATGACTTGCGCTGCTTGCAGCGGCGCTGTGCAGAAGGCAAGCCTCGTGGGGATACAGGAATGCTATGCGGTAGTTGGGTCGCCATTCGGAAACAACTTGCCGTCAATTCTCTAGCAAATATTGATATGTCTGCAAAACTTTCCGTAAGCTGCAGTCACCGCAGTGGTAGTAGCAGATAGCAGTAGCAGCAGACGTTGCATGCAATCTGGAAGGCTTTGGAGAGTATCCCGGGCGTGGAGCAGGCCTGGCACGGGCAGGAAGTCCTCGGATTCAGACCCCTAAGATCTCAACCCGGTTTAGGGTTTAGGGAACAGCTGCTCAACCTGTCATAACATCCCTTGCGTGACAACAGCTGAAAGAACCCGAGAATAAAGCTTTTTGCTTCGTTGCTTCCAAGACTCAAACAGAGTCACATTGGATTTCAAGCCTGCAAGTGAAATCGCAATTTTCCCAGCTTCAGGTAGAAGTGAGCCTGCTGCGTGCCACTCGGATAGCTCCAGGTCGAGGGATAATTGTGGCCCTTGTGGCTTTGGGGCCCTTGGGCTTTTGAGTTAGCAGCTGCGGAATAAGACTGTCGGGCTTTGCGCGTGTCAGCCCTCAACATTCGGAGTTCGGTCTACGCAGGGCTCCAAGACTAATGATAAAGGAATGCAGGGCTGAACCCGGTAACGGGTTTTGCGGATGTTCCAAGTCTTAATAGTTGTTTTGGGCCAAAGGAAACTCTGGCCGAGGATTTCTGCTTCAAGCAACCACACTTGAGCAGAAAAGTTCTGAATATTCTTGCAGCGGCCCTTCTTTTGCTAAGTCAAGGCCTGTACTGTGTTGTCAAGGTGCCTAAAAGTTCAAGACAGGAGTAGCGAAATTGACCCTTGAGCACGGCTTACTTCGGACTTCGGGCGTACTACAGATCCTAAACCTGGGGGCCCTCGCGGGCCGTGGGCGAGAACCCATGTTCATGCATACGAACCCTGCAGTCTCTATAGGACCCACATATAGACGGTGCTCAGGGTCATAGCACCTCTAAGCTGTCAAAAGCCTAGAAGCAATATGGGAGCCTTAATATACTATAACTATAATAAGGAACCCCCAAAATAGTATAGGTAATTCTTTAGGCCCCTATAGTAAGCCTCCCAGATTTCGAGCCCTTTTCTGACTCGAGACAGGAGCGAGCTGATGTCACTTTCAACGCCAACGTCGTCAATCCGGAGCAGCTGTGTTCCGAGATCGAGGCCCAGTAGTTGCGCATTCGGCCGGGTCGTGCCAAGGGGGATGCCTTCTGAACCCTTACACCGTGCAAATTCGGAGCACTGCTTGAACAAGACGAATTGACATAAGGTCTGTATTTAAGGTGCTGCAGGTGCGGGCAAGATCGTCGTTGCAGTCCGGTCCGAGTGCGAGTGTCCATATTTGGCTGGGAGAACCCCATGCAACCTGAGGCATTCCTTTAAAGCATCCCGGATAGCATCCGCTATGCTATCCCTTACAGAATTCTGTCCGGCATCCCCAATATCTTAGTCCTTGCAGTATTCTTTGTAGTAACCATCGGGGGCCACTCGCTTGCTAGGTTTGTGGAGCAATGACCTAGCTGTTCCAAGCTTCGATTTACAGAAGTCTGCATGGCAAAAGGTTTTCCTTGGAGCGATCGTTTCGAATTTCGGGTTAATTGGAGTTCATGCAGGGTTTAGAATTGCAAGACTTAGATGAAGTCCCCAGCAGCTCCAGCAAGCCTACGCTCCCATGAGACATTCCTCGGTTCATTCGCGCAGGACATTGGTTTCGAAGCATCCCTGTGCCATGCAGCAAGCAAGTGGGAGAGGCAGTTAGGTTTCGTGTTTTAAGGATTTGAAAAGTGCTATTTGATCCACGACACTTGGGGATTGTATTCAGAGAAGCTCCCTTTCAGGTATGCTCCCGCCATAGAGTCGACACATTGAATTTGATAAAGGTTCCGTTACTTTTTTTTTCTGTGTTCCTGTAGCGTAGTTGTATTGTTGTGTTCCTTCGCGAGTCCTGCTTGTTCAGAAGGCCATGCCTCCCCCAAAAAATCAGTGTGGTAATTACATTGCTTCGGTATTAGTCTCGTTCATGTTGTCGTACAGCTCAAGGGAGCACGTCATGGACGGGTCCCGGGCCGTAAGCTCCACCAAGCATAGTGAAGCCCCGAGCTCTGCTCCGCTTCGGCCCCAAGGCACCAAGTAGCCGAAAACGACCTGCGGGCTTCTGCTGGGCCGAGGCGGTTGCTGCCACGACTTACCACTAGTACATATAGCCACTTCTGCTGCTAATTGCTGCAGCTTCTGCTACGACAACTGCCATTATTAATGTGATTAATGTGCACTAACACCGCCACTCGCCATGACGAGGGTTGCTGCTGCGGCTGTTACGATTACAACGGTAATAACTATGATAATGGGATGAAAGTTAAAACGCAGCAGCAAGTAGCCACAAACTGTTGACTGCCACTAAGGCACTCCTCTTGCTCCTGCTGTATGTGGTATACGTTTTCACCACCGCACCACGACGACGACTACTACTCCTACACGAGTACACTACTACACTGCTATACTGCTACTACTACTACTACCACCACTACCACCACTACCACCACTACCACCACCACTACCTCCACCACCACCACCACCACCACCACCGCTACTACTACTACTACGACGACGACTGCTACTACTACGATGACGTCGACCTCTACCACTACCACTAACTTCCAATACCACTACCCCCTACCACTTTCGCTACCACCACCACCACCGCCACCGCCACTGCCACCACCAGCACCACCACAACGACGACACTAGTAGTAGTCCTCCTCCTTCTTCTTGTACTACTACTACTACTACCACCACCACCACCACTGTTGCAATTGCTACGACCATTATTACCACTACTAGGAGTACTATTGCTGCTAGAGCTGTTGCTGCTGCTGCTACTACTACTAGCCTACCGGGACGGCTAGTATCTCCACCTTCAACATCTTGGGGTAGTGCCGTTGTTCTGGGCATGGTGTGCCTTCCATCGTTAACGGTGGGAAATTGATTTGACTGTGGCGGGTGTCCTCTTTTTGGTTTGAAAGTTCTCCACGTTTACATTTAGCTCGAGGCTGCGGTCGTGCAGCTATAATCTGAAAGACAAGCGCAACACGACCCCTGTTGCAAGTTACGTGCAATCATATCAGAATCATGTCGGAAAAGAATTTGGCTTCTGTCAGATGGTCTAACCTCTAAACCTGCACTTGGAAACTAAGTAAGTGCCTGGCCAACTTCACAGTGATGCCTGTCCCCTGTACCGTAAGACTTCAGTGCTGCCCGGCACCCAATCCACTCAACCAACGACCAACAACCTGTGCTTCAGCCAGGAACCGGCGTGTCGAGCTCTCCGTACGGGGAATGACCCTGGATGGCAGTTGAGAAACGGGTAAGTTTAGTTGGAGCACTCCGCTAGGCACTCTTCGTGGGCGTGGCATGTCTTGGCATACTGTGTCGAGGCTGCATGACTGGACAGGCCATCTCCGAACACTAGTCACTCGTCGCGCGCAGTGTGTCCAAGAGAGATGATCTCTGGCAATCCACAAACACCAAGGTGCGATTACGGGCTTATTTCGGCGGAGAAAACGTCCTTAGAATCCGTGAATTCCTGACTCCTGAATCCAGTACATGAAGCGGCAGTTGCTCGGACCTGTAACCTCAGGACATGTGCGGCATGCAGCGGCGCAGTGGAAAGGGCATTGAGACGCTGTCCCATGGTGGCCTTATTTCACGAACAACGGATCGCTTGCGCAACACTTCTTGATCACTTCTCGTCAGTGAATCAGTGAGGTCTGTGATAACCACCCACTGGACAAATTTAAGCTGCATCGCAAAGCCTTGCTTTCCTTCTTTCGGCCATTGTAGGCGAAGATGTGGAAGCAATCTCATGTGCGACGGTGGTCTGTATTGTGCAGCAAGCATTGTATGCATACGCAGATTGAAAGATACTCGTAGGTAATATAATAATAAGCAGCGAACATGTGAGAGCGTGGCTGTTCGCAAACCATCCTCAGATTTCAGGCGGTGGGACCTGACCACGATCGGCAATCATCGTATAGTTCCGCTCACTACCCCTAAACCCAAGCAGAAGCCTTGAGCTGTTGATGAAGCATGCGAGCACCTAATTAGTCACAAAAAGTATGATTTATGTTAATATACACATTCGCGGTTGACAGGTGACTGAGTCCGTGTGAGAGAGAGAGAGATACACACAACAACAACATACTGCGCCAACTAACAGCGCACCCCCCTGTAGCCAATCACGCAGCAAAGGTGATGGCGTCCTAGAAGTTCAGGTGCCGGCCCGACAGTTCGCAAGACATGTCCTCAAATTTCTTTGCAATTGAGCCATCTCCAGCTAAGAGGTCGTGAGGATGTAGTCTTTGTCATTCTTTATCAGAGTCTGATGTTGGTCGTTTCACAATATTTATTGGATGCGCCTCGGCCGGTGTGTCGTCTTTCAATGTTGTTGTGGTGCCGAGTCGCAGTGCTAATCAACTTCTGGAGGGACAGGTGTGCAAGAGCTCGGACAGAGCTACACTTGCGTAGTTAAGAGTAGATGCCAAACATGCATATCTGCTTCGGTAACTACAGAACACGCTTAACATGCTGGCATCGCTTAGGCTCGTGATTGTCCAGGCTGTTCTATTTAAGCAGCCGCATTCGCTGCAAAGTATACAAAGCCGCGTGAAGGCTTTACTTGCAGCCCCAGAGGTCAGAGTGTAACAAGGAATTTTAGCAAGATCTTCTAAGATTCTAGGCTGCTGTCCGATATTGCATCTTGGCATCTCACACACAAGCAAACGCAAAGCTGCTGCGCCTCGATTTCCTCCAACTCAAACATCCGGCTCGCACTGAACACACCCCAGACCCTGTACGGTCCAAGCCATTTAAACTATGAGCTCCAAACCAAACCTAGTGTTCCAGCCCGGCTTCCTCTTTGTGTCTTGTGATCTGCTGAGACTGCTCTAGGGCCTGACATGCTTTAATTAACCACCTAAACTGGAAAAGGGACGTTGTGACGTGTGGACACATGCCGCCACATGCTCCACCTGGAGAGTTCGAGTGTGACTGCAAAGCCACCTCCAGACTTCTTGCTTTCTTGAGGTGAGTCTCCTCTGCGGCAAGGCCCGGCCGTTCCCTTGCGACATTGATCCTGCATTGGATCTATATATATATATATATATACATATTTATACGAAGATCGTGAGTTCGGACATTCAGATAGTATTCAGTTTCAGGCTCCGAGGTCATTACTTCATACGAGGTGCTGTAGCCTGCCCTCTCCAAGCCGAAACCGCAGCCTACGCAGAAAGCCTGAGAATTAAGAGTTTCCCAGTTACGCGTGCTACTAGTACAATCTCAAGGCCATGAGAGACACGTTTTACAGCATGTACATCCCGCTTACCACTATAAGGTAAGTCAACTATGCAGGTAGCTAATCACAAACTAGAGAGCCCGATGTCGATTTTATCAACCACCCCACACCCAAAGCATCTCTCCGACCGAAGCCTTTTGCGCTAGACCGCTTCATGAACACTTTACAAGTCCCAGCTACGATGCACTGCGGGTTACTTATAGTAACTAGTCAGCATGTGTCAGACGGGTATATGCGGTCACCCTAGGAGTTGTAAGGGATGACGCCTGCTTTCAGTTTCTCACCCTGCTTATAGAATAGGGCTTTTGGGGGTTCCTTATTGAATTATAATCATAGTATAATATACCCCCAAACTCTATTCTGATTATTAAGGCCCCTACGTTAACCTCTCCAGGCCACCCTGATTTGCAGCGCAGCAGCGCCAAGTGCGGCAGCCTTGGCTGAGGTAGGGCAGCGCTGAATCGCTTCACCTTTGCCCGGGTTCTAGAATGAGGATTCAAGGGGATCGTTTTCACCCTGCGAAAGGCGTTAGGCATTTAGGCTCTGAGGCTGAGAGCGAAGAGGCTATGATTTTCTCCCACCAAAGTGCTAATTCTCAGCGTTTAGGAAGTTTAGGATATCCTTTCCTACGGGGCCCGGCTGAGTAACCTCTAAACGGGATCTGCTGGGGTCGCTTTTGTGGGTTCGCAAGCCCCACGACAAAGGCTGCATAAAGCCCTTGAGCTTGCTCTTCTTACCCTTCCAGGAGGTAGATGACTGCGGCTTCGAGGCAGCAGTTCTCACAGAGACAGAGGCCTGTGAAGCAAAGGTTCATTCTTTAATGAGGCCACGGAGTGTTTCTGGGAATGTCATTGATGACCTGTGGCCGCTTGCTGCACTTTGCTGGGATCGGTTGTGGTTCGATCCACTTCCAGGTCAGCATTGTGAAGGACAAAACAACTGTCCTTCAAGGATTTGGGATTGGGATCCACATAAAAAGCCTTATGCAGGTGTGGGGTCAGGGTTGTCATACGC
Source organism: Symbiodinium sp. clade A Y106 (assembly GCA_003297005.1). NCBI lineage: Eukaryota > Dinophyceae > Suessiales > Symbiodiniaceae > Symbiodinium > Symbiodinium sp. clade A. Next base: position 144,480 of record BGNK01000291.1, on the reverse strand, counting down.
CTCTGTTACAGTTGGGAAGTCGAGATTTACGGTTCGAGCTTGCAGGAATGTCACGGAAGCCCAGAAGGAGGCAAGCAAGGTGTGTGATGACCTGCCAACCATCAGGACAGCAATAAGAATTGGCAAAGCTGGACACCCGACAATTTCTGCCTTAAATCCCTACATGTAGACCCTGAACCCTCGAAGCCTTAAACACTGCCCTGACCAACGCTCGAAAGAGGCTCCATCGGAGCCTTCCCGACGGCGTGCACCGCCGGAGACGGCGAAACTGCACCTGCCACATGTCGGGAGACCTTCATTGCCCATGCCTGCAAGCATATGTCTATAGTCTATGGTTCTTGGTTTCACATTCATCTTCATGCGTATGTGCAGCTACCCAAGTAAAATGAACATTCTCACGAGTGCAAAATGCATAGTTGCGGGTTATGGGCAGCATTTGCTCGAGCTAGGCTGCTTCGACGGCTCAGCAGGCTCTGAGAAGGTGGAGTTTCAGCTGAGTGAGGGATTCACAAGACATGGTCTTCAGGTGTTCACGAGTTTCTGGTGTGGGGATCTACGCGGTTAGCCGTGTAACTAACTTACAACATAGCATTGGTTCTGGGATCTAAGCGATTCAGAGCTGCACATCCTTTCAGCCTCCCAAGTTACTCCCCAACATTGTAACATAGAGGGCGAATACTTACCAATGCTATTTCTCATGACTTCTTAGTATAATGGCTCCGCCCTTATAGTGCACTGAACCGCCTCCTTTGCCCACTAGGCCTTTTGGCTCAAATCCGACTTGGCAGTTCATGCCCAGTCAGAGTTTAAGGGCCATTGTAAACGCCAAGTTGTAACCGCCGCTGCAATCCAACGTGACCCTATAACCCCAATGCACCCTCAAGTGTTGCTCCTTGAGAGAGCGTTTTAACCAGTGCTACAGCTGGATTCCCAAGGGAGTTTGAGGCTTTTTGGTGCGCCAGGCATGTTCCATTTGTGTCTGCTGAAGTGCACTATCGTGATTCAAAGTCTCATCGTAATTGCCAGTGGTATAGTTACTATAGTTTGTCCCGTGAAACGTGAGAGTCTCATATCCGAGGCAAGTCTGTGGCAGCTCCGCGGCATCTGCAGCTTCGAAAGCTGAGGAAGTGAACCTCAGCTGCCAGTATGGTGTGGGACGTAGCCATTTGGTGATATTGCCAAGTCATGTGTCTTATGTTTGGGGCATCCTAGCATCTTGTTTTCGGGTCGCTCATTGTTTTGAGAACTCCTGCATTCCTGAAGCGGGCACGTTTTCGGCTTGGAGTTGCATTGCGGTTTCTTCGGATACCACTCTACAGATTATGCTTGTCGCCACGGAAGTGTGCTGTGCAGTTTGCAATTTGTATTTTTGCATGTTCAAGTGCGGAATCTTTGGTTGCTCATGGCTGCATCGTTCAAGCGTCCACTTTTTCGGTTGGAGCTGCTGGATGTAGGTAAGCGCATAGTAGACGATGTGAATGCACGAGATGGCAAATGCAAACTATGACGCTTGCCGTCTGCATGAACACGAACCGAAAGAGACTTGGGACAGAACGGTCATTCGGTTAGAGTCAGAGATCGTCGTTGGTACAAGCTGGATGTGCTTTGATCCCATTGAATTGTTTGGCAGATGGCCAGTACTCCTGTACCTGACAACTTGTTACTTTGCAGACAGTCTCACTGGAACACCCCACACACACACAGGGTAATCATTACAGAGCAGACAGGTTTACGTGCCTTCCTCAGGCCTGGTGTGATGAGTGTGACTCTCTTCGGTTCCTGCGGTGTGCGGATCATGTATCGGCTGCGGCCCCAGCGGATGGGGATGAGATCGGGAGACTAATGCGGGATTGAACAGGTCTATTTTTCCTGATGCACGCAGCGCACGTTTTTGGTGAAGCGACTCAAAAAAACCTTCGGATGTCCACGGACTAGCTGGTGTTTCCTAATCTTCAGCTGGACAACCCCATCCCAACCTTATCGTAGCCATTCTAGTCTTGCTTATTGTTGCTTGTACTAACATGTACAGTTTCTAGCAGCTGCTAGAAACCCTAAAACCTAAACCCTAAACCCTAGCAAACCGTCACTTCTGGCTCAAACGACAGTGTCACTCAGTGCCTTGAGCCTTTGCCGCCATGCTCCTCGGCTCTGCTGCCTCTCCACGGCTCGGTGGGCGGCCCCTAAGCTACAAGAGCTACCAAAAGTAATGCCTAGAAGTAGAGTAGGTAACCTTTAACCTTTTTGGGGTAGTATAATCCCTATATAATCCTTATATTATGATAATGCGATAAGGACATCTCCATCCGGCATTAACGGCATTGACTACTAACATGCGACTTTACTGCCAAGGTGCTGGGAAAATTGGGGAGAACCAACCAAATAAGATAATCACAGATGTATACAAACCGATTACAAGCAGCCCGACTATAAAGCCAACTCCTGATTTGCACTGTTATGCTCGTATTTATTCTATATATATATGTACATAGACATAATACATATATATATAATATGTATATATATATGTATTATACACATGTATATTTTATAGAGTGATTGACACGGAGCACCGACGTACTGTCAAGGCCAAGCTTGGCATCGAAGAGTCCCCCGAATCTATACTCGCCGCCATCGGTGGAGGCGGGTGGATATTCAGCTACTAGCGATACTTGCATCGGAGATTAGAGTTCGGCAGCAAGTTGCTGGTAAAGCTGAGAACGCGCTATGTCCGATTGCGGCAGGGTGAGATTACTTGGTTTCTGGTTACAAGTGTCTAGATCATAGATGCGTTTCACCTGAGCACCATCTATGGCATGCGAGAGGTAGATTCGTTTTCGTGCCAACGGGCCTTCTCCACTGTACACCTTGTAGCCATTCCCGCACTCTTAGATGTCCAGCATCAGACCCGTTCTTATTACACCTTAATTTCATTACGAGTCCAAGATCGCCAGCAGGCACGTAGCTTGGGCAGCCCTCAGCGCAGAGGGCGCGGCATGACGCCCGTGATGGCCTGCAAGGCGTGGGCGGAATCTGGTAATCCGATGTCTGGCTCTCCATCACGACAGACTCCTTACTTATTAATTAAGGAACAGCTAGTCACAGCACCTGCTCAAGACCATCTAGCCTCAGCATACACTGAATACTATACCGCAATGATGCAGATCGATGTGGCTGTGCCAAAGTATACTAAGTATACCCGACCAGTCGAAACTGGAAGACTATGACTAGCGTCGCCACTATGACACTGCCGCGGAGGAGGAAAAGGCTGTAGTGGCGGCACGAGCCATGACGAACACAATGAATGCGATGATGGTGATGATGCTTGTGATGGCACATCGTCTTCCTCTGCGTTATTTTCATGATGGCGATGATTTCTGCAGGAGAACGTGTTTGGCCGGATTCGGCTGAGAGCCACTGTGCGGTGTCTCACTGGCCTTGCTTGAGTAACATTGTTCAGGTTATTGCATCGTGTGCTTGAGCACTTCTGGGCTAGCCCGAGCCAGAGCATTGATGTGTCGGATGCGCTCTGGAACTTCGTGTGATTAATTATCAGTCCATCGGCGGTGTAGCCAGGACCTCCTCCGTCATCTTCCGAGATCTTAGAGAGTGCAAACCTTCAGCACTTCAGACACAAGCCATGTCAGTGGAGCGCAAACCATGTCAGTGGCTAGCATGCTATTTCCGAAAACGCACTGCGCAAGCCCTCCTCTCTTGACAGCACTGCCCTGAGCAGGTGGCAGGAAAACCCCGCACTTGGAAGGCGTTTCGGACCTCAGACCAGGCCTGCCGAAGATTTCGGCTTGGAGGGTTTGGGGTGCAAGCCGGACCATCTTATGACGGGGATGGCTGTCTTCCCAAACTCCACGCCCCAAAAGATCCAACGTCGAGTGACCGCTGTAGTACGTGAGGCTTGCAACAGGACTGATAGATACTGATAGTCCGGGTCAAAGCTGCCCGAAATACTTGAAGCTCGAGTTGGTGTCCAGTGTGGCCCTACCCTGCATTGCGTTGTTTTCCTGAAGCCCGACTCGAGCTGCCCTTGTAGTCAGACACGACCCAAGAGACCTCGTCCTTCGAGTCCGAGTTGCGAGAGCGTAAACCCTCAATCTTAATCCCAATGACCCTAAACCCTACATCCAAATCCCCAATAATCCCCAATTGCCCTAAAACCCTAAACCCTAGATCCTAGACCAGGCCGCCACTGTTCTGTTCCTGCTCATCGCCTGTGTGGCTTTCGGGCTTGAGCGGCTGAATTGCAAAAGAAGTCTGTTGTTCGCGCTCATCGAAAGACGGTGGCTTCAACAATTGGGCTCTATGTCGTGGCCAAAGAGGCTTTTGGGAAGCTCGATGTTTGGCTTGAAACTTTGGAAGTTCCGAGCTTCAGAGATCCGGTTGTGCATGGCTGTCCGCGGCAGGGAAGCCGCGGTTGCAAAACTCGGGATACTGCATACTTGTATATATGTATAGAGAGAGAGAGACACGCACAAAGCACATGTTTCACTTACTTATACGTTTTCTATACTTAATAAGCTTTGCTACTAAGAAGTCGAGTTCCGACTAACTGGTGCACCAAAGAGTTAGGCGCTTGCTACATGAGACTGCTGCCCATTCAGCATACGGAGCTGGATTGAAGACGGCATCTATGATTTTGAAGATGGCATCTATGAGTTGCAACTTTCTCCTCGCTTTATGTAAACCCCTGTCATGATGTAGCGTCGCCATCCTTGCATGTCTGCACTGTGACAGGCACCACGTGCCTAATGCCAGTCCTGACAGACGGTAGCTCGACTTGGCGTGAGACATGCCTCCAGCGCTCAGAACCAGCAAGCAAACCATACAGCCCATGAGTGGATTATATACCCGAGGCGAAGTCGAGCACCAGCGGTGCGAGGGCTCGTGGTTGAATCGGTGAAGCTTGGGCCAAAATTTGACTTTTTGACACCAGAGAGATTCAGATTAAAAGCGGGACCGCATTTGCGGCATAAGTAAAACGATCCGCTAGTCTCGAAACTTTCCTTCCACTCCTGAAACACTGCTTGCACACATGTAAACCGCTTCAGAGCGAAAGACAGTACAATCGATGGCCCCCTGTGTGCTCAGGCGAAGAAGAGCAACATGGAACGCCTGGGTTTCACTAGTTCATAGCACCCACATATACCAGGAGCTTGAAGCCTGCACGAGAGAGAATATTACTGCTCCGAAGCACAACCCCATACCGCTCATACCTAATTCAAGGTGTCCTATTAGCCTATTGATCCACCCATAAGCCCTCAAATATAGACCGTAAACCCCAAGCCCTGAAAACAATAGATTAGCTGTGTGGGTGGCACAAAAATAACAAACCACCAGCCCAAGGAGCCCACGCCATCTCCTGGGTGTTTGCTGGGCCTCCGTCGCCATCATCGGCCGCCCAGCGGCCTCTGCACTGAGGCCGCCTGCTCTCCTTTAGAGCCGATGTTTAGGGTTTAGCTTTTAGCATTTGGTGTTCAGGGTTACGTCGGAATTCCAAGGACCTGTTGACCTTGCATCATTTCGGCTTGTGCTTGGCTTGGACAGTGTGATCTGCGGGAAAGTTGGTGTGGAGGGCTTGTAGGGTTCAGCCGGAGCTCCGGATGCTCGAGGAGGTATGGAATTGTTCAGCTAGGCCGCTTGGTCTAGGATGCAGCTAGGCCACTATAGGCTGGCGATCTCTCATCTGATCTGAGCGTATGTCATACCATCTTTCATGCGAGTCTAGAGTCTAGATGCAGCGAGGCCGAAGTGATGGAGGTTCGCAGCACAGGGCAGAAGTTCGGGTTGACCGGTGGTTCGTAGTTCAGGGCCATATTAGTTCACACAGTTCACAGAATGATCTCGAAGAAAACAACCCGGAGCCGGCAGGCATGGTCTCAGAATCGAAGCTTACCGAGGAAAGCCATTGCAACACCGCGTGCGGGCGTTGCGGTTTCGCACGCCGAGCAGGTGGGCATGCACGGTCTCGGAAGACTCCGCAGCAACAAAACGATAAGTCTTCGTGTTCAATGCGTGTTTCAGCTTCCCCTTTAAAAGTTTTAGGGTTCGTCTTCCACGAGTTGCACGTCAGTTTGCAGTATATCGGATGCCCAAAACTCGACTAACCAATGAAGTCGATGAGTTGCCCGTAAGTTTCGATATCGGAAGCGGCAGCTCAGCCAGAAATCCACGTGGGCGAAGCCAACCCAATATGCGTGAGCTTCCAACAGAACTTCCAGGTGCCACAACACTGTTTCGAAGGCTTTTCCTCGATTTCGAGACTTGACCCTGCTATCTTCGTCATCGTACTGCACACCAGCAGCCCGGATGAACCTATAACCTCGCCCGGCTTCTCCGAGCGTGAGCACCGAAACAATTACTACTATGATTCCTGCAAAACTAGTGTAGTGCCATAATATTATGACACTATAAACACCCCCTCCCCTCCATCTACACCCCTCCATCCAGACTTAGTCTGAGCGGACAGGTGGGCGTCACCTCCTTGTTGCAGGGATTGGCCGCCGTGGATCTTCGGACGGATTTGAGACAGTTTAGGGATGGGGTTTAGGGTTTGTGGTTCATGGTTTTGAAGGGGTTCAGGCTTAGTGCATCGCAGTCCCTGCTCAAAAAAAGGTGTCATGTGCAAGTTTGTGCAAGATGGGTATGTGTTGACCGGTGTTATTCTGAAGGCTTTACTTGGGATTTGGTCGGGTTTCTATGCGGTTCGTGTTTATGCATAGGGGTTTCTTCCGTAGAGCTAGGGACCTTGTATGGAGGCCTGATCCGACTAATTATTTCGGTTTCAGTTTGTGGTCCGATGATCCTACATCCTCATACATCCTCTGGACCATGCCTTTGCCTCCGCCGGCGAGTAGAAGATCATTTTTGAATTACTATGTTGGAACAATCTGTGCTATTATTCATTGTTCGCCCCTCTATAGTTGCAGTACCGTATACCCAGGAAACCGTAAACTCCAAAGCCGGATTGTGCTGTGGTTGTCTTCGGACCAGCACTGTCCTCATCCCTGAATCATTGACTGACGAGCTGCAACCCTGAACTGGCAGCACTCCTCGTGCCTGCTTTGGGAAGGCCTTCTTGGTGCTCAACACCGGGAGCAGCGTTCAGCTTTCGCTGCCAACGACCTTTTGGATCTGCTTGGGGTCCTCTGCCTTCCTGAATGCCATCATCAAGACATCAGATCCTCAGCGGGCTTAGATTTTTGTTAGGCGTGCTTCGGGTTTGTGGGTCTTGGGGCATCAGAAGTTTTGTGTTTCTGACGAGGGCTGAGAAGTTTGAATGGCTTTGGTGGGAGCTAAATGCTGAAGAGAAACACGTTCAGGGTTTTGGGAAAGGAAACGCACGCCTACACCATCGGGGAGATGTCGCTTTGTGCCCCCTTTCTGGCTTTCGATCCGGTGATCCAGCTGGCTGTGGGATCGCCACTTGGAGAACGAGTTTTGGGGGTTTCTGCGATGAAGACTCTCCACTCCCCAACCAATCTTCTCCATTCACCACCGGCCCATAGCCTGAAGTGTTTCCAAACCTTCATGGCTTTTGGCACCCCAGACCTATACCATCTTGAACTCTTGAACCAGGTTATTGCTCCCGCTGCTCTCATTCTGCTGCCTTGGTGGGGCACCCCTGGAGCCGCCCAGCTACTATTTCCTGCGGTGTCTCGGCGGAGGAAGATGTGAACGGAAGCCCGGAGCTAGATCGGTGCATCTTGTTTGATATGTTGTGCGCCTGCTTCGGGTGCATTGCTGTACGTACGTGTGTCCCTGCTGCATCTACTGCAATACATGCGTCCTTTGCGATTTATGCCTGCTTTTTTCGAACGTGGTTTGGATGTCGTTAAGTCAAACCCCTTCTTGATAGATCCAGAGATTCGGACATGTGGTGCTATTGAAACGACATGTCCATCTCCTGTTTGCCGGCTTGGGACGCAGTGCAGTTTCAACAAGGTTCAGCAATACTTTTCACTATTCCTCAGCCTGAAGTGCCTGGCAAAACAGGGACCCCAGCTTCAGCAACTTCTCACTGGGTTCCCGCGATTTTCCGTTTGTCCTTTCTGGCTGTCCTTTCTCCAGCGCCGTGAGATACCCAGCCTTCAGATCACTGCCGCCGATGCAAGTCAGTTTGCAGCCGCAAGCCGCAAGTTTGTCTCTCGCTTGAGGCCAAAAAAGTGTCGTCAGAACCGTGACCGTAAGCGCGAAGCCAAGACAGCCGGAGACCCAGAAGACCTAAAGCTGATCCCCGGGAACTGCAGATGTTCAGTCCCTGACCTAACAGAGCCCAAACGCTAACCCAGCTCGGCGCTGAGCCGTACGAAGCCAGATCTAAGGAAAGCTGCTTCCGTGGCGTGCATCGCAGCAGGAATGCTGGCTTTGTCCATTTCACGCAGGCATCGTATATTTACAGACAGTCGGGGTTCAAGGGCATCCATCATGGCAGATTCTAACGGCCACCGAAGCTCCGGACTGTCGAGCACTACAGATAGCAGAGAAGAAAGTGTAAAGAGTTTTTGTCTTAGTAAGGCTTGTGTCAATGTGCTCACTCCTCCCTTGTTTCCTCTGCATCGATGAACGCTACAGCCCCATATCAGTTGAAACTATGAAGCTCAACAAGATGTGGCAGTCGCCTGGCAGGATACGGTTTTGTAGGTTGCAGCTGATGTGTCGACAAGCCTTTTGAAGCGAACGTTGGCGATACTGACTTTCCACAGGCAAGCAAAGAGGGAGCTGCCAAAAGGGGCTGGCTTTATCATTCTGCCGCTCGGAAGCAGGCTGCCTGTATTCGAACCCGAAGTGTGCGACAAAACTAAACACCCTTCGACGAGGCACCATGCAGCAGTCTAAGTCTTGCGGCTTGTGGCAGCATGGAGCATTGCTGTGTGTGAGTATTGGCACTGCCTCCTGGCCCTGATTACTGATTACCATCATCTTCTTAGGCTTTGTTGAACCTGCTCCTGACCTGAATCCTCTGTCCCAAACGAAGGAACTGCTTCCTGTACTCCGCGACTTACCGGCTTGATGCCGCAGCGGCCACCCTTCTGCAGCACTAGCAAAAGCCCTGACCTGTACTCTTGAGCATAACTTGTGCATTGATGATATGATGATATTGGGTTCTTGAACCCGAGCACAGAAACGAACATACAGAGCAGACGTGATTCAGATGCACACGAACATTCGTTGCTAGGAAGCTGGTTACAATCCACATACGGTGTACAAACATATCACACACATACATACATACATACATACATCATACATACATACATACATACATACGCACACACACACATCAGATGGTGTTATGTCGATTGGCGAGTTTGCTGTGTTGCTCTGTCAGAAGCATTGTCCTTTTCAACATATCTTTCTCAAGGTGGGTGTGACCAGCAGCGTTTGCTACTTCGCCTTTAGTCGCCTCCTTATGGCGGCGGTTTGCTTTGCCGGGACATTGCTCCAGACTAAGGACCTCGAAGCTCGGGCTTGGGGCTAGGGGGGTTTGTTTTTGGGATGGATTGGGATTTAGGGTGCTTAAGCTTTAGGGCTTTAGGGCTGACGGTCTAACAAAATCAGCAAACATGTGCCGGTTGAGAGGTCGGAGTGCTGGGAGGAGACAATCCCGCTTGACACTTCACGTGCGAAATAATCATTAAATCGTTCTTACAAAAAAGATGTTCTATTTTAGTCCTGCTTCTTTGTTACATATGACCAGAGAAGCTTTAGAGCCAATCTTCTGATCTATGTATTGTCTTGGGTTAGGCGATTTTTGAGAATGTTTAGTGCTAGACATGGAAAGCATGTGCCGATTACCCCATCAGTCATATCTTCTCAGGATCATAGCTTTAGGGACACCAGAATCCTCCTTTAGATACTCGAAGGTATTCAATTCTTTTGCCGGCTCATAAGTTCTTTCATATATTTACACATACTATATGTATACATCTAATTAGCTTACGTAAACATATGTAGAAAAAGCACCAGATCTAGCATAGCAGAGTATCAGTTTCCATAAACCAATTTGGAATTGCAAATGCCAGCTGTCGTTGCTTGAGGCTTTCCAACGGAACCAACGGCAGCAGGGCCGCGCCGGCAGACTAAACCCTAAAAAAAAAGCTTTATGCCCTCGCCTGCAGTGTCCGAGTTGCGAGAGTCCAAACTTTGTGACAAGGAGGACGCAAAGCTAGATGAGCCGTCGGCGAAGTCGGGCGGATGGGACCGAAGAACGGCCACTCGACACCCTGAGCCTACGCAGTTTCGACAGCTACATTGCAAGCCGGCTGTAAAGCATCGTGCCGTCATAGCTTCGATTGTCCAGGTGTCTCTGCTACCGTACGTACTAACGAATAGTGTAGCATTGCAACCGCCGTGGAATAAATGCGTTCAGCAATTCGAGTTGAGTAGTCAGACTGATGTCGAAGTCAAGGACGGGAGGCGAATCCAAACACCCCCCACCAAGATCCATTATGTCCATCTTTGCGGACTCTGTCTTTGAGTTTGCACTTGTTTTGTTATAGGAGTCATGTGAAAACTCCTTTAATAGCCGGCCTCCAGGTCACCCTGCTCTTGTTCGTTTGTGTAGTGGACGCGGCCTACATGCTTTCCATGTACCAGGCGGGATGACCAGTCAGCTTAGGCATAGAACTTGTAGTTCCAGCATATTCCAGCGCTGTAGGCTCCATAGGTCCGTAGACTCCCGTATGTCATGATAAGTTATGCATTTGCGGGTCTGAATGCGAGCTTCTCTCGGTTGCCATAGCGTATTCGTCTCAAGTAATCGTTAACGATTCCAGCCACCCACCAGGTGGAACAACACAGTGTGGACCCCTAGTCCCAACCAAGTAGAATCACAAAGCATAGACCCCGCAAAAATGGGCTGCCTCTGTAACATTTTGTATTGCCTTAGAGGGTTTTTAGTCAACCCATCAGTCCTTCTTCGCTTCTTCGGCTGATCTCCTAGAAACGCAGCGTTCGCTGCAGTCGACTAAGCGTCTAAACGCCCCGTCACCTGAGAAAGGCCCCTGCACAGAGAGACTTTTGGTCTCTCGGCCTTTGTACCTGAGCCGCAGAATTCTTCCGACTAGCCGAGGGCTGCCGAGGTTAACATAGGCAAGGGTTGAATAACTTAATATCATAGTATACGATAATGATAGAATATATGGTCATATAATATGGCGGTGCAGCAATTCGAAGCAGGCCGTGTCCTTGATCTCGCCAGTCCTCGTCTCCGCCGTGAAGCGTGGTGGGGGCTGCATGTCCGAAGGGAGTCGGGAAGCCGAAGCGCAGAGTAGTAAAGCTTCCGGGACCCCATAGTCCATGTAACCCTATAAGCTAAGCTTAGGCTGGAATATTGGAACTCAGAGCAGTCACACAGCCGAGGGCTCCACACGGTGGGGGTGCACCCTTACAGTCAGCACACCTTCTGGCATCCTTGAAGCATCGTACAGTAGGCTGAGTACCCTTAAAAGAACCCTTTTTGTGTGGCTTTGCTTCGCAATCTTGAAAGAGCGGTGACCCTCATTAAACCTTGTCACGCAGGCCTACACGCATAGCATCGGTACTTACTCGAGTGGCCGGAAAGGCATTGTGCTTCGCTTCTCGATTCGGGGAATGATATAGCTTTTTTGAGTGGAAGCTTGGTTAATCATAGCTTAGACCAGGGCATCGTTCTCGCAAGCACCCAATCTTTGTGCTGCTGCTTGAACAGAATGTGCTCTACTTGGTGACCGTTGTCTATGCTAGGTTCGCACCATCTGCAAACTGAAAGGCCTGAACCTCAACAGCTGAGGCATCGTTGTCTCAGCGCTGCACCTTGCCATCAGTTTCGATGTGTTCTCTTTGTTCACGGATTACGTCCTTGCTGCCCCTACAAAAGGAGTCCGAAGTGTGCTGCGGAAACATATAGGGGCTTACATGTACAGGGACTGTAGTACTGTAACGCATGGATTTCAGTTGGCTGAAGCCCATCTTTGGTTGATTGGTACTGGCGGGGCTATGGAAGCCATCGAAGTTTTTCAGAGCTGACAGTGTCGAGATTCGGGATGATTGCTTGCTACTTGGACTTCAGATTCTGGTGAGTGGGTTTAGGGCTTCGGATAGGGATTATCGGGTTTTGCACTTGCAGAGTTAAGTAGTTTTGAATATGTTGGCCTTGCCACTGTTCCTCACGCCTGCCTAAGTTTCGGCGCGCTGTTCTTCGGGGAGAACTTGTCGGGAAGGAAGCCACTTGGCCAATGATGAGGCTATCGAAAAGCAGAACCGAGGAAACGAGTTGGAGAGGGAGGGAAAGAGGGAGAAAGAGCAAGAGAGACAGAAGTTCCCACCCCCTCACAAAGATCCGCCAAACAGCGAGTGGGCTTGAGGCCCGCGGGGGGCCTAACTCGCACCTGAAGCGCGGAAGAGAGAGAGAGAAGGAGTGACCTGATCACCCCACACTAGGATGGTTTGAATTAGCACAATCTCAGAGTTGTCTGAAACCAAGGAAACTTCTCTTCAGCATTGCTGCTGGTGTGACGTTGCTCTGCCTCTGAGCGGTAAGAATAGGAAGGAGTAGCAAGGACCAAGATTTCTGGAAGGATGGCACCAGCTAGTGCATCCACTGTGTCTCTCTCTGTGTGTATATGTTCTGGGGAACGATGCTTTCAATACGATGCGAGCTAACGGCCCGACGGCAGACAGACGCGATTTTGAAGCACATGGTTCTCGGTGCCTCCTTGTAGATGCTCCTTTCTGGTATCTGGTTTCGGACGACGATACCGTTTTGTTCCCAGTGAGATCTCTCACATGTCTGTGCCTTTGCACATGCCGGTTCCGGAAAATTTGAGGATGGTCTGGCAGAGGGTTCGGTCGCAGGATCCAGTGCAGACCTTTGCACCCAACTATGTTGTGATCGCAGACAGCAGACCCTGCGAGCGGAGCATGCACGAGCCGCTACACTAGACTATAACTAGTTTGAGTGATGCAGGTCTTTGCTGTGGCACAGGGTCTCAGTCTCAGTTAACTAATTGTTCAATCTCCTGTTCTACGTCGAGTTGTCACATGGATCTTGCGAAGCCGGGCGGTCGCTTCCCCAGAGACTCCAAAGCCCATTAAGCCTGCAACATACCTTTATACAGGTATAAAAAGCAAACAAAAATATGGAACATATATATATATATATATGATGCATACCCTTTGATCTTGAGGGTTTTGGAGCCTCTGAGTCTGTCACGTACATCACTACATGCAATTCACCAGCTCGCGGCATTGCTTGGCCCTCGCTTCCTGCCGAGGTTCGGACCTGAACCGGAGGTTTCTTAAAACCCTACACCCTAAACCATATCCAAGGGTATCGTATGGATCAAGATTTCAAGAGTGCAGTGAGTCTGGTAGCTCGTTCACGAAGGGTTCATGCTACCCATGTGACTCTCAAGAGAGGTCAAGCAAAGCAACCGCAAGTTTTGTGATCGTTAGTCGTCTGATGTTGGTGCCACTATCAGTTGACCTTACGCAGAAGAAAAACGCCCGGTGCGGACAGCGCTAATTCGCTTTTTTGCTTTAGAAGCATGGTAGGACTAATTATACGTTTGGGTGGGTGTCGGTGTGTCGGGAGCTTTTTGCGCGTCATGGCGCACCTTGCACCCTTGTAGCAACAACACAGTACAGGATGCATCACAGGCAGACGATGTTCCGACTTCACCGGAAGCCTGTATGCCAGCATTCGAGAAGTTGCGCACAAGAGTTTGCAGGCAGTTGAAGGTTCTGAGTTTGAAGCTAGAACTTCTTCTGATGTCCCCACTTCTGCAATCCACGAAACTGATATCTCACCTAGACGAAACGCCCGGTAAGTCACCAATCCAGGCCCCCTGCTGACCCTAAATCGGCGGGCAAAGGGGGGCTGACCGGAAAGTGCCACCCATCAGACCTCTTAGAACCCCCTTTGTTCAGGCCAGCCCACACCTTGCACTCTGAATCCCGGAACCTGCAGGCCCAAGCCCTAAAAGCCGGGACCTCATGAAGCCGTGCCTGCATTGTGCGAGTGTGCGGGTCGAAAAGCCCCAAGCCTTGAACCCCAGCTGCTCACGCCTTCCTTCTCTGAACCCGAAGGCTCTGGTAAGGCTATACCCTCAAACCTCAAAAACGTACAATTCGCTAGACCACGTGTAGAAGGCCTTGTAGCCGTTGTAGCCTCAAGAGAAACCTACAAAGAATATCAAAACACAGTACTATTCTAAGCATTGAGGCAACTATCTGCCCTGAGGCCCGAGCAGCTCAACCCGAGAGACTTGCTCTCGTCGCTTCAGAGACTGGGCCGCAGATTGGGGTTTCAAGTGGTGTAGGTTTTTGGGGTTTAGGGTTAACGTTTTCAGGGAGTTTGGGTTTGAGAAAAAATTTGAGGGTGGGGTTTTAGGGCTGTTGGGCTTGGTTCAACCGAATAGAATAGAAAGGGTTGGCGGTTGGCAACCGAGATGTTCTGGAAAGATCCCTTGCACAGAGGTTTCAGCAGAGTATCCTATACGAGAGGGAGAGCCGGGAACCCAAAGAATTGCTAAATCTTCAAGAAGCCCAGAGTCGGAGCGAGTTGATATATATGATGCAGGGCTGCCACACCCCCCCGCCCCATGGTATCCCCCCTTGCCTGTCAAGTGGGTAGTTGTCTTGTTTGGCCTTGTTGCTTTCCCCGTCTGGTCTTGTTTGGCCTCGTCCCCTCTCCCCCCCCCCTGGTGGAGTGGGGCCTGTGGTCTTTTTGGTTGGCCCCGCCCCGTTCTACAGACGTATGGTATGGCTGCTGCCGCTTGTTAGTAGTAATGTCATCGTTACGTGCCTTGTCCCCTCCCCCCCCTTTGGGGTGGGGCCTGTGGTCGTTTTGGTTGGCCCCGCCCCGCCTGTGTGGGGCAGTGTGTTCTACAAAGATATGTATGGTATGGTTGCTGCCGCTTGTTAGCAGTAATGTCATCGTTACGTGCTCGTTACCATACAAATCCCTGCTCTGATGCGGTTCATTCTCCATCGTCCCCTCCCTCTGGTTTGCGTGGGTTCGTTCCGGTTGTGCGGCACCGCTGGGAGCAGGGGCGGTTCGGGGGCCCGGGGGCACGGGTAGGGCGGGGGGGGGGGATTGGGAGCCCGGGACCCGAGAGCATATATATTATACGTATATATATATATATATATAATCATTATTACTACTACTAGTTATAGTACTATTATTGTTATTAATACGATTATTATTGTTATTTTTACCATTATGTTGAAGCTCCCGCCTTTGAGAACTCCTCAGTGACTGAAGCTGCTGCTCACAGGCGCCGCCTCCCCAATTAGCATAATATACATTATTGTTATTTATATATTATAAGATACACTTTTAAAAAATAACATCGGGTGAAATGGGCGACTGTGTTGCTTTCCGACATTTGTACTTTCTGGGTGGGGGTCTTGTAGAACCGAGCTCGATTGTCATGCCAGTTTTTGATTGGTTAAGGGTCGGGTTCACAGCGCGAGTGGAAGCTTCGACGCGCTGCACAGGAAGCAGGGATTTGCCCTCGAGCCGGCGGAAGCAGGAGATGTCCAGGCCAGAGTTTAAGCAATTCGTCACAAGTCCCATCTGAAAGTAGTGTGTTTGTATGGAGAAATATGTAGAACGAATATATAAATACATACATAAAAAACACATAGACACACACACATGTCATTCTACGTACATACATACACACGCACACATGCACATGCACATTCCCCTGTCTGTTTGCTTACTGAATGAGGTGAGGGTTTGAATGAGCAACTGGTCCTGCGCACGTGCCAAACGTACTTGGTAGGCTTTTGTGCTCCAAACCCTAGTCTGACTTCTCAAGCAACGTCGCAGTAGCCGGCGGAGGAGGGGGAGGAAGAGGAGGAAGTGTAGTCGCAGTAGTGAGAACTTCGACCGGAGGAGGAGCTCAAAAATTGCAGTGATCCCCAGAGGAGTCGAAGATTGCAGTTGTCAGTGTGTGCCAGCTTCATCTTACGAACAGTAAGCAGCTGTCACCAGAGCAGAGTTTAGAGTTTAGGGGAGAACTCCACATGCAGTGCCATCAATGAGACCACCGAGTCAAACATATATCATGTACTGCCTCCCCCCACTCCAAGCCGCGTGCACGTGTGCACACGCAGCTGCATGCATGTGCAGGCACATATATATATATATATGTATATATGTATATATGTATATATGTGTATATGTATTTATGTATTTATGTATTTATGTATTTATGTATTTATGTATATGTATGTAGGCCGACAAACAAGAGCATGCCCGTAAGATGTGTACGGAAGTTTGTGCGACAGATGGAAGGCAACGGGTGGAGATCGCTCCTTGCTCGCTGATCTGCGCTGCGCGCTGCCTCCAACACTTCTTATCCTTACAGTCGACAGCTTACTCAGCTTGCTCACGACATGTTGGCTGAAGGGGACTGTTTTGTTTGTCTACAGGAAGAGATGTTGTTTGTGTTCTTCTGTTTTCCTTCACTCGTCGTCCTTCAAGCGCAGCTTTGCTAGCAGTTGAAAAACTTCTGATCCGGCCCTGTCCAGCAGATACAGACAGACTAGGACCTAGGACCTTGGGAATCTTTCGTCTTTGCATGCCCGAGAACTTAGCATCGGCCAAATCCGAAGCCAGATTCAATCCCAGAAGCTTCAGAAGCCAAAGACACTTGCACGACGCGAGGCCGCTGCACCTTAACTCCAAAGCCGATGAAACCAGAAGCCCGAAAGCCACGAAGCCAAAGGTCTAAAAGGCCTTGAACCCCGCACTCCGAAGCTCCAAGAGCTCTAAGCCTCTAAGCTCTCTCTCTCTCTCTAAACATCTAAACAAAAACATATACACATATATATATATATATATATATACACATACACATATACTTGTCCATTTGTTTACGTATATATATATATATCTCTCTCTCTCTTTCTATCTTTATGTGTACAAATAAATATACACATACATAGGTAGAGTGCCCCTTTGCAAGCCTCGCTGGCCCCCAGAAGAAACCGCTGTACAATCCAGAGTGAGGTCGTCTTCCTGCTGCCGCTGACCGGCTCATCGCAGGTACTGCGCTTCTCCTGTGGCATCCCGGGGCTTCATGCTGAGCCCCTCTTCGTGTGGGGGCTATAGGAGTTCCTTTAAGGGTTCCGTCAAAGCTCTCTTCTATCAGGGTGTTGTGGTGTGTTGTTGGGTTTAGGGTTTTAAGGATCCCGGGTCATGGTACAAACGGAGCGTTGGAATGGGTACAGCAGCCTTGAGTTTTAGTCTTCAACATCCGAACGAAGCTCAGGACGCTTCTGCTGTTTGCCCTCGCGACCCCCGTGCAATGTTGCCAGCTTGAATTGGCGATATTTGCAGGATTGCGCCACGGCCAAGTGTTCATACTCTCCTGTCTCCTGTCAGGATCCCGAGCATAGACTCGCATCGATGTTGCAATTCGGTCAGGGGTTTGGGCTCTGTCGCGCAAGGTAAAGCTGCCAGGACTATAGGGGCCATAATAATTACAACAGGGTTGGGGGGTATATTATGCTGTAATTAGAATAAGGAACCCCCCCCAAAAACCCTATTCTAATTATTAAGCCCCTACATTATTTATTTCCTGCCGACCTGGCCCCCTGTAAGCTGCGGCATACCCCGCTTCTACAGTCGAAGCACGCATGTCGCCTTGGGGAGTTTCAGAAGGCTTCGACAAGCTTCGGGAACCTGCTTACCCAGACCCTGGGATGGAAGCTCACCCCACTCTCCCCATCTCACACCATCTGCATGCACCAACAGCTGAGGCTGTGCAGCCAAGAGGCCAGTTGTGCTATCCTCCAAGTCTTGTGGGTCCTTTGAAGTGTTGTTTGAAAATCATCATTGCAGCCGATGCACTATAGCCACTGTAGGCCTGACGTAATTGCAGGGTGCTTCAGTGACAGCAGCGATGCGCTGAATTCGGAATTGCTTGGGGGTGATTTTATCCGTCACCGCCGCGCCGGGTTGGGGCAAGGAAGCCCCGGAAATGACCCTCTACAACAACTGCCGCTCACAAAACCATAAGTATCCGCTACTGGGACTAACTTGCATCTTGGGTATTTGGGAGTCCAGACACAGTCGAAACAGCGTGCTTGCTTCGGAAGATTGCATCAGAGGCCACGGTTTTCGGAATCGAAACAATGTGTAACATGAATGGCACACCTTGATTATTAGACGGACCTAAGATAGGGGCCTTAATAGCTAGAATAGGGTTTGGGGGTATCTTGTACTATAACTTTAACTATAGTAAAGAAGCCCCAAAATAGTACTATGTTGGTACTTATTTATTTAGGCCCCTATAGTATGCTCTCTGCCCTCAAGTCGGCATCAGTGGAAGGTTTCACCAAGCAGCACGGCGTGCCCTCAAGAGGCGCTCACCGTGGCTGGGCCCAAGTGGTACTCCTGTTACTATATTATATAGGGGCCTAAATAATGACCTAAACTATTTTGGGGGTTCCTCTTTAAAATTATAGTATTATAGTATAATGGGTCCCAAAACCCTATTCGAATTATTAAGGCCCCTATATTACTCCTGTTAGCCACATCGCCCGGTGCACCGGGTGTATTGTAACTTAGACAGGTCAGACGCTCATGGAGCGATCTTTCAGTAGCAAGATGGATCAAGCAGATGCGCCTCATCTAAAGCCCTCCAGGATTGATGGCCAGCCGGCTAGGTCACAGAGTTTGCTCTCGATGCTGAGGAACATGGACGTGCTCATTTCAACGGCAACATGCACCTCAGCATCATGTGACCAGCTATGCCGCCTTCGCAATCCGGTACTTGGGGAAGGTGATCCATCCCACACTGTAGTTGCCTCCCTTTGGTTTACTCTTGATGTATGTGTCCATATGAGCTTTGTGTGTCGGGCCTTTTGATGCAGTGCATGGCTTATTTGCGTGCATGTGCTTCATAGGCCAACGCGATCGTTCTTGCGAGCCGTTATCTTGGGCTGCTCTGCATAAAAAAATTCAAACCGTCCTGACCTACCGCACCGCATGATTGAGCAGACCTTGTTTTGCCCCCCTCCAATTGCATAACTTGCATACGTCTACAGGGTCTGAAGAAATGCATGCACCGGTTTTGCACGCAAAGGTAGAACTGGAGGCATGTTTGTGACAGAGGTGCTCGTGGTTAGAGTGCAGTGCAGGGGTCATCCATGTCGGCATGAGGCTTGGCCTATGGCTATTCCACCTTTATGATGGCTCCTCGGTGCATGAAGACTGTACATGAGCTCTTTCCTAAGTCGTTAGGTAGACGAGCAAAGCTGACCGATCCATAAACTTGAATTTGCTGTTCCTGGCCAGCGTGCTGCCTACAGGGCAGAAAGCAGTTAATAGGTCATAGTAGTTGCTGCGCAAGAACTGTTAGGGCGTGTCGGTACAAATATATATATATACATATATATATATATATATGTATCCTTGTATGTCTACGCGGGGTATGTACATGCTTTCTTTTATGTGCACGCATGTACGTATGCATGGATGCATGCATGCATGCATGCATGCATGCATTTCTGTATTTGTTAATGTTTCTAGACATGTACACAGAGATTTGCGGCTTTCGGACTCTGGCAAGCTGGGGCGGGAGAAGCGGCACAGGCGTTGGCCATCGTCTTTGCGATTTCCGGAGAGACCCAGGAGGCCGCTGCATGAAAGTAATATAGAACCCTCTGAATGGACTTTCCTTGTAGGGTTCCTCGTTATAACTTTAATAATGATATGACTATATGACCTTCTTCAGATCCACACTGAAACAGGCACTCAAGAGGAGATCCACGAAGCCCTTCCAGAAGCATTGCATTCCATCTCTGCAAGGAGCCTCCACCACACTTCTTCGAGACACCCTGTACGTTGGTCACCGCCGCCTGCTTTCAAGCGCATTCGGTCTTCCCAATGGCGAAAATGCAGTCCGCTTCAGACTCAAAGGTATCGAGGGAAGAAAATTTAGCCAGTTTGCCCAGACCTTCCGAAACCGTGCGAAATCCTGAATCTTACAAGGCACCTTCAACCCAGAAAGTCGGTCACGCACTAGCTGATCACACCAAGTAGCCCTCCACCGCCGATAGCCCTCGAAACCCAACATACCCTAAGTCTAAGCCCACAAGCTTTCAGAAAGGACACCTTTAAAGCCCAAGTGCTATCTCCCCAACCCCTACTGCCCCAAGCCCATCCTGAATCGTATACACTCTTACAGGCGTACAACCCTGGCTCCGCGGGCGCGCGCATGCAATGTTGGGGACCGCATGTGTGAGTACTGATGCGAGCTGTGATGTGCTGCAGACTGAGTTGACAAGCTGAGTGATCTGGGGGTGATTGGCTAGGTCCGGTGTGTAGCTCGCTCAAAGTAACGATGGTGACACGTCGTGCTTTCCCGAAGCAGTTCGTCGCGCGTCCGAACCCTCGCCTGGCACTGCCAAGCTACGAGTCTAAACACCTCATTCCAAAACCCTTATAAACTCCAAACCCCGAACCCTTCCCTGCAATGCAGGCTTGGTTAAGTAGGAGGGGAAAAGATGCCCTAAACAAACCTTAAAGCTTAAACTGGGTTCAAGAAAAACCATACGATTGTTGACTATACATCCCCATTATGGTGACTAAATGAAATTCCTCCGAGGTGGTTCTCATTGGCCGCCTCCTTGAGTCTGGGGCCAAGCAGCGCACGACCACTTCACTCGACGCGCCCTGGCTTCGGGAGGGTCTGGGTTTAGGGTTTAGGGAGGGTGCAGCGGCTCTGAGATCCAGGCGGGCATGTACAAGTCTGTGGAAAAGGGTTTGGGAGGGTCTGGGGTTAATGGTTTATATAGATTTGGGAGTTCAGGATTTGGGGGTGTTTTCAGGTTATACAGATTACAGTTTCCAGGGCAAGTTTATAACACTTTCAATGCAAGCCCATAAGACAGGGTAGGCGTGGTATGGGGCGCTCGAGACTACCCTCCAGAAATAAGTTGATGGTCAAGCAAGAGGTTTCTGCTGTTGCTTGTGAAAGAGACCAACAATCCGCTGTCCCGCGCGGCCTGATTGAAAATGCCCGATGGTCCACGGACAACAGAGCAAAGCACTCCGACATGTGTTGAGTCCTCGCCGAGCATAAGTTTTAAAGCTTCAGTTGTCGAGTCGCGACATGGCTACGGCATGCGATGCTTTTCTTGACATTTATCCTTCAGTCGACCCGTTCTCCGCTCGATTTGCCCTCCACACATGTTACATCGCGAGAAGTGCACCCGCACCAAACGTAAAAGCCCTAAACCTAGCGAGTCGCTCTGAATTGCTTTGTCGACCGCAGCTTTCTTGAACCCGCAGTTTTCGATAGCTCGTCCCTTGAGACATCCGGAATTGCCATGGCAGCCCGTTTGCCGCCGGTGAAGCGTCAGGCCAAGCGGGTGAAATTTTTCAGGGGACACGGAACTGCAATATAGGCCCGAAACTTATAGGATCCTTGCTGCACGGACCCCTAATGTTAGGAACACCCCTTGTATCAACATGCAGATCAAACCTTTGTTCAGCATTAGCTCCAGATATCTTGCGTAGCATGGCCAAGGGCAACAAGCGCCTGAGGTTTTCGTCGTCGTAATAGTGGGTGGTAGTAGTACTACCCAGTACAGTCGCAGTAGCAGCAGTAGCACTAGCACTTGCACTAGCGCCACCAGCCGTCGTCGACGCTGTCGCACTACTACGACTTACTACTACTACTACGACGACGACTACTACTATCGCTGCATTGAGCATGGCATGGAACCCTGCCTGCAAACCGGTTGACCTACTCCTCTTGCTTGAGGAATGCTAGAACTGGTTCGACAAACGGGCTTCATTCAACGTGGGCAAAAGACACCATACCGCTCGCATTGCCAAGCATCACCCATTCGGGGCAGCAACCTGCAGGCAGGAGCCATGCAGTAAAGCTTGCGCAGGAGAATGTGGACATCTTGAAGACCTCGTTGCAAAACCGCCGATCTCACTTCCGACCCTTGGTTTCAGCAGAGCTGGATGGCTTTGTATCATGGGCACATGAGCTGGAGTTGTACGTAGTTGAGAGGTGCCGGATATGTTTGAGGATGTTGCCACGGCTGCAGAGTTTAGGGTAATATCCGGCTGCTAGTTTTTAAAGAGGTTTGTCAAGCGGCGGAAATCGCGTAACTAGGCAGAAAAGATCGCTTCCAGAGCACGTTACACGTATCTAGGAGCGGACCAGGAGCGAGCCATCTTCGGTTAACATCTCACAGGCCCCCACGACGTTGCAGTCATCTTCTAGTATAGCCTAGCCGTTTGGAGTTGAGGTTCATGGGAAAGGGCTCTGAAGTGACAGCCTTGAATAGAGAGCTGCTTTCGCTACCACCGACGGCAGCTAATGGAACGAAGATCGTGAGGATTTTGGCATGGAAAGTGTGAGGCCGACAAGGTGTTTCAGCCAAAATGCTACAGCCACAGTCCTCTCGGGCTTTACATGGCAATAGTCGGTAGTCCACGGTTTGAAGATCAAAAACAGCACTGCTAAAAGTGATGGTCGTGCGAATGGAACTGGTAGCCATTGCACAATTTGCAAGATGGTCCCTGCTACTCATGCATGAGGCAAACAGGAAAGTAGCGAGAGGATGCCCAAAACATGCACGGATAAAATCAAAGAGACACAGACGTTGTGCAGGCATCTATGCGTGGGGGTCGAGGAGAGCGTGTACTAGGCATCCTCCAGGAACCTTACCGAGTATTAGCAAGAGTAGGGGAATGCTTGGACATGTCCCTATCCTTTACCCATTACACCCTAAAACCCGAAACCTTAAAAGTTCGAGTCCAGAGGTGTGCAAAACAAGTGAGACTTCGTCTTAGTGCTTGCATCCTGAGGAAGCGGCACCTCGGCGCTGCAGCTGACGTGCAGCTCGGAAACATAGCAAACCTTCCCCTTGGGGGTCACAGTTCTGGGATTACGATCTTGTCTTGATTTAGGGTTTGGGGAAAACCGTCCCAGCGAGACCAAGGACTTTCTGAGCCGTTACTCTTCTTGGATCCGTGCTTGGGTTAGTGTTGCGTCGCTGCCTTGATGCCAAAGTGGAATGGAATCAAGTATCATGCGTTGATCCTGTACTTGCAGGTGCACGACTTCAAGTAGATCGAGTTCACAGTTCTGGGGATGCAGACACGCATTCTCTTTCCCAGTGTCCTTCAGGTGAACGGCGCGAGAGCCTGGACTTGCCCAAGAATCCTTTCGGAGACACGGCGCACCTTGCCGTAGATCATTTGAGACGGCCGGGTTTCTAAGCAGAGCTTTCAGGAAGCCGTACAGCCGAGAGCTGAAGCTCCTCCCACGATGCCAGGTCAAAGCTGCATTCCGTTTACAGGGCTGTCATAGTTTAGTCTTTTCATGCACTCCTCCAGCCTTTGCAGAATCCGAACTCCTCTCCTTTCTGTCATCCCCTTCAGAGAAGCTGTCTACCAGCTGCATGCGATATTATGAGGAAGCCGTGCAGACATTGGGAACGACTCCAGGGCAGAAGCAGACAGAGAGAGAGAGAGTGAGGGACGGAAGCAATGAGTAAGCAATGAGTACCAGGGAGTTGGCAGGCTGAGACATCTCCTGCTTCTTCTTCTTCTGAAAGCCGTTGTTTCTCACTTGATTGTCGGTTTAGGGTCATACTGTCATGTTCAGGAGAGAGGTCATTTCGCAATGTTTCGTAGTTTTGCGAGCCCAAGGTTCGAACTGCCCGACCCGGAGAATCGCAGGCCGGACTCCGGATAAGCCCAGCTTCGTATGCGCGTGCAACTCGAAGCTTTGCTTGAGTGACCGTTTCAGGGACCAAGCAGGTCTTGAGATTGTCTGTCCTCAGGGGCACTCAGTCGGAGTGCTAGGAAAAGTCGATCCATAAGAAATCCTGTGTCAATCGAAGTTGAAGTTGTCCGCTATTATAGGCTTCTCGCCAGCAGCTAAGAGTCAGCATTCGAAGTATACGTGTCGGCAGGCACCCGCGTTCGTGTCAGATGCCAGAGACGCCTGTCGCTTGGGCCACGCAAAGAGGGTGTAAAGACCATAATCGGAGGACAGGCCATCGAGCACACTGTGCAGCAGAGAGAATGCTTTGCAGGCACCTTGCGAGCTTCAAAACTAAATCAATACGGTTGAAGCTCGCCTTTCCCAGCGATATTCGCTCCGTCAGTTGGGCATATATAGGAGGAGTGACTGTGAGCAATACCTTCGGCCTTCTACCAAGTCTTTTTCCATGTTATGTCTTCAGACGGCAGCCACGAGCGAGTGCCTCGAGCCAATGTCATCAAGAAACATGCCCGCCCGAAGGTGCAGAGATTTTTAGCACCCACAGCTAGTCCTCAGACATCCCGATGGCGATCGCAGATATTGTTGATTGTTGACATGTCTTTCCATCCACCGTTTACTTAAGTAAGCGCTGTAGCCAAGGCTTTGTACAGTCTGGAAGCATGCAGGACGCATAAGGGCTTCAGGCACGGGTGTGGCTGCAATGGCACTTGGGCCTGTATCTTCTCTTCGCAGAGATCTTGCCTGCCCACTTTTTCCAAAGTTATCTCAACCTTCGGGAACCCTAAGCTTCAAAGTAGTGGATATTCAGGCTCTTCGTTGCTCACATCTTCCATTTGCTGCCTAGACATGCCCAAGGGTCTGAAAGACGACAGCTCTCGAAACTAAGGACACAGCCGCGCTGGCCTTCGATCACCGCGTAGCCGGCAAAGCCCCAATGACAAAGTGAGGCCAGGGATGCTACACTATCCTACATCAGCCTACATCAGTGACTAAAACCGGGTGTTCAACTCTGACTCTAAGTTGGTGGGTTCGTGTCTCCAAAGAATCCGAACTATTCTGCTGAGCACGGGTGGTGCCGCCAAGAAACTTGGATTGACTTCCAGAACTGATGCTCCGACAATGCGGTTGCTTGCTGCGACATCTTTTCGACCTTGAATGATTCTGCTGCTCATCAAAATGCGCGATGAAGAATCGGCTTAACATCCACGACGGGACTATCACCACCACGCAAACCAGAACCAACAACAGTGGTAACATCCATCAGCATCATCAGCCCAACAAACCATAAAATGAGTAACAAACGGGAAGCGTAAGCGACGCCTAGCATCAACGTCGACCATAACACCAACCCCACTGCTAGCATGCCACAACACTAAACACGCACAATTACATGCGATGAAACCGCCTGGTGAAACCCTAAACCTCATTATCTGAGCTCGGATTGTTGCTTTGACTGCTCACTTGGAGATGCCCTGCAACGCAGCCACGTCCCTGCGCAAGTGTTCAGTTACTCCGTTGCGCAACGAAAGAAGTTAGGCAGGTTTAGGGTTGAGGGGACATCAAGTAACCGGACTTTCGCTTGAGCGGAGGTCATGGAACTGCCGGCCCCGAACCTAACCCTGACTCGCAGGCGTGGGAAGTGCGCTTCTGCTGCAGCCCACAGCGGTGGAAGCAGCACATTTCACCAACAAGCCACACTGCCTGCGGGAGTTTGAAGCTAAATACTGTGTGTAACTTCTGCGAATAACATGTCAAGCATGTCGAACCAGAGCTAGATGTATGTCCTAGTAAGCCGTGGTACTATGGATATTGAGAGTTCAGCTGGGCCAGCAATGCCACCGACACATGCATCGACTTGGCAGACTTGGCAGTATTGGCTGCCAGCTGTGAGTCGAGCAGAGCCACAACGACCCGCGTCAGTAGAATGCGCGGACGGCTAGGCATGCATTCTGGCCCATACGCCAAGTCTTGTGCTGGCCAGATGCCTGGGAGCGCTCATGGAATAGAAGCCGGAGCAATCCTGCATAGATCGACAAGTCCCACCATCCCAGAACATGTATGAGTCCTACAGCCTCATGCCTGTGCCCTGAAGCATCGTGGGTCCGAAGAACTGAGATAGTGAACTGATATATCCTGGCCTCCCTGTGTCCGGCCGGGCAGAAATGCGACCTCAGGCCTGCAGTAAGCCGGGTCTGAGGCTATCCATACGGGTCCAAGATTGCCTGATTTAGGATTTAGTTTTGGGACTCCGCATCACACAAAGCCTCGCATGCTCACCGGAACCAGGTCTTGATTGCTCGATGCCACGGGCCCAAAAGACATGCAAAGGAGAGGAAGCTCAAGACCCAAAAGGACCTCCCAAATACCACAACCCACGGCAACATCCTGGAATGCCGCAGGCCGCGTGTCCTATACTGTATCTCCCTACTCTAAAGCAGATTATCATGTGCTCCGCTATGCGTCAATTTGCAAACACTGTAAAACGACAGGGGCTCTCTAACCCAAGCACTTAATCATGCATGAAATGGCTTGAACAAATAATTTTGACACCGGCTGATTTAATTGTCATAGCTATTTAGCCAAGACCGACTATATATCCTCAGACAAATGTGTATATATATATATATATATATATATACATACAGGACTAAAAGCTTATAGCGTCTTCCACAATGTTGTAAAGCTGGTTGGTCATTGGAAGGCAGCCTGGATCCGCCTGGCTTTTAACCAAGTCGCTGTTGTCACGACCGGATGTGTCCATAGCAACACCGCACGTCCTATGGCGTCATGTAACGCTATCTCGCGAGACCCCTGCCTTTGTGTACAATTTTGTAAACAAAGCTTTACCGCTTGCCCGGGGCAGGTGTTTCAGGGCAAGCTCATGACAGCATGTAGTCTTGCAGGTCGAAGCCTCGCTCAGGTTTATTGGCTGCCGCAAGTGTTGGAACGGTCTGTGGACGCTTTCGGGATGAAAGTTGGCAGAAGCAACGGCTGAGGCTGCTCGAGCACCAGCGACAGATTCAGGGGCAGACCGTGCTCCAGTAGGATTGGGAGCATATGCAGAGCCCGGTTTAGGTCGGGAATGCAGTATGCCGCATAATTCTGTAATATGTGTGTTTATGTGTTTGGAGCGTCACTGAGCTCTCCACCTTCATGCTGTAGAGATCAAAAAATCAAATTGTCGTTCTCCACAGCGGGCTTGAGGCGAGAAGAATCACAGCACATTGCTGGTCACTGACCCTTATGCAGATCCTTAGTCAAACCCGAAACCAGACCCTACCCTCGGAGTTTTTGTCTTTTACTTAAAGCAGGTGGAAGAAGAGCCCCGAAAAACGAGATAGCAACACAACCTAGTTCCAGGCCCAGGCCAGGGCACTCGGGGAAGGGCAGTTCAGGAGCTCAGCTTTAAAAGGAGGTTGTTGCAGGGTTCGCTGGTGAGGATCGCTTTGTGCTCGTGCCCGCAGCTGAATAAAGATTATACTCCGACGTAGACTCTGAGAAGGATCCTTGTGGTGGGGTTCCATACCAGCAGCCTGAGGCGTGCACCCCCCCCCCCCCACCAGGGTCCTCCCACAGTTGTCGAAAGGCTGGTCTTGCGACCAGTGCGATGCGCATGCAAGAAGATCTGGTTTAAATTCATTTTCCGGGTGCTTCGACAAGGCCCGCATCGTGAGTTTCAGCCAGACTAGGCTCAATCATCAAGGTTTTCAGATGTGCCACATCATCAACATCAACTGAAGCTCCGCCCGTGGTGGGCCCAGGAGGTTGTCGGAACTTTGACGGAGGGCCAGTGTTGGGAACACTTGACGAGACTTCGATTGTGTTTGATTTTCGTGACATGCCAAGCACCACGCGATTGGCAAACGTTCCGGGATTGTGCTCCTGTTTGTGAAGATCTCTCGCATGCGCGGCGTGGAGTTATAGTATGTGTAAAAACACAATTTAGTTCCTATGTGTTTCGCGGCCTGCGCTGGCTGACCTTGGCCATGAGCATGCTTAGCAAATGCTGCTCAGCTTCCCGCATCCCCCAGGTCTGCTCGGTGGCCTCTGAGTCTTTGAGCAGCCTTTTCCTGTGGGAGGCCAGTGGTCAGCCGGTTATGCAGGATACCTCATTTCAGCAGTGGTTGATCTGTAGCAAATGCGGTTCAGCACCACTGATGGCGTGCCCAGTCACCCCGATGTACAGGATCGACAACAGATCGGAGGGTCGGCGGGGTACCTTAGGTGCCATGGATGCTCAAGCATCATTAATCTGTCCGGTATCAATCTCACCCATGCGTGTTGTAATCACTTGTCGTTAGAATCGTTCCTCGCCGTGCAAGACTATGAAGAAGATGCATCCCTCCAAGCGCCAGTTCATTGGGCAGGTGCTTGAGTCTTTGGCATTTTTTGCAGCTTCCGTGTACATGACTCGCTGCCCCCGACCGGCCCGACAACCTAGTTACCTAGTTAATATAGGGGTCAGGATGCTTGTTGTAGTAACAGTGTAGTAACTGATTGGAAATACCATTTCCTTCCCACCCCAACCCTGTTTTCATCATTGACGCCCCAACATTACAGCCTTACCTCGCATTGACAGTTTACGCTCGGCCGGTGACCTGATCGACGGCCATCCAAAGTGATTTGCAAGCTCTTCTGTCAAGCTGGCTAGTGGCCCCGTAAGTCTCACGAAACAGATGCATGTTGGCTGGGGCCTCGGGTCTTGGGTTCCAGGGCTTAGAGTAAGGTAAGCCAGTGAAGCTAAGAACCTGTCAAATTGGGTTTGGGGCAACGTCCCGGCGCGCAGCGGTGCTGAGGGCATGCTGCGGGTGGTCTCAAATCACCCTCCGGTAGGGTTAAACATTAGGGCTTAGGCTTACGTTTTGCTGGAGACACTCCGACTCCAAGCACGAATCATCTAGAGTCAAGCCATTTGTCGAGAGCCCCCAGAGGTTGTAGCCGACAGGGTGCAAGGTTGAGTGCAACGCAAGCAGCACCTTTAGCAGCAGTTGTTGGAAGGCTTCGATTCTTCTTTTGATTTTGACACGATGCCTTGCTGATAATGAAGTCTCCAAGCCTAGTTAGTAGAACCCGCTTCCATGGGTTTTCTCGTGTCTCCTTGGCTGCAGGGCCTTTGTTGGGGTCCTTAGTGCAGGGGTTCTTCGGGTGCTGGCTTCCCGGAGGGTGAGAGAAGCGCCTGGGCAAGCCTTTGGCAGTGTGAAGCGCAAGCTGATCGGTATGGCCCAGAGACTCCAATATCCCTTGTTAAGGAATATACCTTAAATTATAGTAGGATCCCTAACATGATTTAAGGTATGTTCCTTAATTGAGGGATATTGGCGTCTCTGGGGGGCCCTCCTATACTCTGAGGAAAATGAACTATCCACTGACAGTGCGGACAGTCTTCAAAGTCACTTAGGCAGAGTGGTTTGGGTTGTGGTCTTGGCAAAGTGGGATCTTACGCATGGAGTCAGTCGTCTTTTCGGACGCCAGCATGCTGCAAAAACAAATCAAATTATTGCGCCCGTCTTAGCCACCCCTGCCGGCTCCTACTGTTCAGTTTGTTCCTTGAGTAGGTCCCCTGCTTTAGTATTGGATCCTTATCCGCTCAATGAGAAACTATCATAGCAGTAGACCCCGGCCCCCCTTGTTCCAAGGCCTCCTTCTCCAGGTATGGATGGTTCCGAACATTATGTGTTCAGGATTCACTATGATAAGAATTAATAAGAATCCTACTGTTCAGGATCTGCAATATAGTCCGCTACTGAATGAGACGTCCTGTTGTCTTTGGCGAGCTAAGGAGCTGGTACGCACAAGCCCGCCCAAAGCTCGCCTGGTGTCAGAGGTCTGTTTAGGGTTTTTCCAGGTGTGGTCTGCGATTTCGGCTTTGACTCTGGGAGATGTTCTAGGACGAGAAGGAATAGAATGAGGATCAATGTTTAATTGCAGAAGGACATCTTTTCGAAGAGCTTCAACCGCCTAAACTGCATCGAACGAATAGCAGATTGGCGCAGTTGCCTGAATCTCCTGGGGCTTCTGGAGCATTGAATAGAAAGCCCATCAATTGAGAATTTAAGCATACGATGTTATGCGGTTTTCCGACCTGCAAGACTTGCTTTGAGGAGTGTGCCCACCGAACTCATGCAGTGATATCTGCAGTGTGGGAAGGATGCCAAAGAACCGCGGGACATCGCCACAGAGCTTGTCGCCCTTGAAGACCTGCTTGAAGTACCCTGGCTGTTGACCTGAGGCTTAGCGCGCTACAGCCGAGGTCCTGAATAAATGGAGTCATTGGCTAAGGTGCTTAGGTGTGGGGCGAGGGCTGCACTTGTGCCAATGTGAAAGCAAAGGTCTGGCCCGGCGAAGTCGCAGCTTGGCTACTGCTGAGTAAACGCCTCCCGACAGCTTGAACCGAGCAGACAAACGAGAGGCAGCTCCACACAACAAGAGCAAGAGTAAGAATGACAATGCCACCAACAATAGCGATAGCAATTGCAGGAATGGGAATAGCAATAGCAACAACAATACCAAGCAGCTGCAACATACGACTACGGCTACGACTGGGACGACCACCACGACTGCGAGTGAGACTTCGGCTGCGACGACGCCCTACTACATCTTTCAACGCAGCAGCTACTATTATTATTGCTACTGCCTGCGGCTGCTACTACCACTACTACTACTACTACTACTACGACTACTACTACGACTACTACTACTACTACCACTACTACTTCTACTACTACTACTACTACTACTCCTACAACTACAACAACAACAACAACAACTACTACTACTACTACATGTGTGTGTGTGACAAAAAAACTACTACTACTACTACTACCACCATTACTACTACCACTACTACTACTGCTACTGCTATTGCTACTGCTACTGCTACTGCTACTGCTACTGCTGCTGCTGCTTCTGTTGCTGCTGCTACTGCTACTGCTACTGCTACACTGCTATTGCTACTGCTACATCTACTACTTTAGCTAGTACCATTACTACCACGACTACGACCACTACTGCCATCATTACTTTAGCTGCTGATACTGCGACTATTACAATTCCTAGCTGCTGCTGCTGCTACTGCGGCTACTGCCACCACGACAACGACGGCCACGGCTTTTGCTGTTGCTGCTGCTGCTTCTACGAATATGCTTACGACAACAAAATTCGTGGTGACCTGAGAACAGTCATCGCACCTGTAATGACAATCACCGTACTGGTTATAATGTCTCGACGGGCTTTAGAAGCACCTTTCCAGTTCAGGTGCCTGCAGATGGTGAACTTTCCGGCTGGACTGTCGACGGTACCTCGGTTCATTTAATTTCGGCTCCAGGCATCCAGGGCTGCTTCACGTTTCTCGTTGTTCACGCGGCCTTGAAGGAATTCTGGGACGCTGGCTTCAAGCTTCGGTGATAAGGATTCTTCAAGGCCAAGGCCTTAGCGAATGTTTCGGGTTCGGGTTCGGGAAGTATATAAGGGTTCATATACTTTGCGGTTTGGAGTTGCAGGCATTTGCAGTCCAGCTTCGGGGTCCGAAGACCCAAGACCCACGCCTGGCTCTCGAAGACCTTGCCTGGAGAATTCTGCAGTCCTGGGCCTTTGAATCTCGACCTCTTGCTGGGTCATCGAGGGTTTCGACTCACGCTTGCACACCAAAAGACTAATGGTTGAGGGTTTCCCTTTGTAGGGTAGTACGGTTTAGTAATCAGAGGACCCCACGGATCCATTCAGGATCTTGAGTTGCTGACGAAGTGAAGGCGTTGTAGATGCCGTACGTTTTTGCCCCGAGTGCTTGTGGTCGAGCATGTTCTTTCGCTTGCCACTCTCACTGCCCCTTCGCTTCTGGGCTTATTGCTCTCGCTTCCCGGGCTGATATTTCCAACGACTATGAGAGTTTGTGGGGGTGAGGAGGGGGATGATCGTAGCGTTCGCGAAGTTTGGGTGTGTGAAGCTCGGTAAGGCAAGCTTGGGTGCAAGATTGTTCCTACAAAATCCAGAGGGAAAGAACAGTAAATTCGTCTGTCAGCAAAATATAAACACAATCCTGCATGCCGGAATGAATTAAGAACCCTAAACTTCCTACACCCCGAATGAAGACAACGACCCCCAATCAACAACCCTTAAGCCCTATAAACCCTAGGCCCTGGACCCTAAACGCAGGCGGCCTAGTCTCGGCTGCGTTTGACGAGTCGCTGCTGACGGGCGAGAGCCGCGCCCTGGCCCAAAGAACCGAGGGATTTTAGGGGTTAGGGGAGTAGGGGTTATATAGGGCTTAGTCGCAAAGAGGTGCTAGGGTTTAGGGCTTTGGGGTCTTCGGGTTTTGAGACTCTGAGGTTTAGGGAGTCTTAGGTGTACGGCTCTTACATTCAGAGGGATAAGGGATGAGTGTTCGGGTATAGAGAAGCCCTTTTGCCCTTTTTGTTTTAGGGTCCCCGTACTAAAAGTGAGTATTAGGAAAAAGGGTACCCTTATTGTAAAGGGGCTACTCAGGAACCTAGAGAATGGAAGCGCCGAATCTACCGATTCAAACTGACTCGGCTCCGATCTTATGGATCAGGCTCTCAGTTGGCCTCGTAGTTTGGCGAAAAGCCAAACTGCACCGGATTGCCTGTCTGTCCAAGTACATGTGATCCTGAAGGCTTGAGACGCCAGATGTCAGTATACACTGAGTCCTGATGAGCCCTTGGGAAGTCCTGAGCTGGAAGAGGGATCTGCAAAGAAGGCCCTGCAAATTATATAGGGGCCTCAATAATTAGAATAGGGTTTTGGGGCCCATTATACTAATAAGGAACCCCCGAAAATAGTATAGGTAATTATTAAGGTGCCTGCAAAAACCATCTCGCGAGGCCCTGTGCCCAAGGCTGCCGGCGACACGCTGATAGGCTCCGGACTTTCCTTTCGGCTGCGCTCCCTCGTTTGGTCCACGTTAGTCTTGTTCTGGGCTCAGTGACCGTGTTGCTTCGATACCTTGGGGCAACAGAGCTCGAGAACGCTTCGGGCTCCAGGTATGTCCTGCTTGATGTTGGCTTGTCTGTCCACTTTTATCTACATGTAACATGTGCACAGCTATGTGCAGAAACCCCATAAGCCCTAAACCTTGAGGTTGAACTGCCCTAAACCCTAAACCCCTGAATGCTGGCTCAGTCTCGCATCAGCCGCAGCCTCGCAGGTGGCAGCCGGTTGGTCACCGGCCGTGCTGTGCGCCTCCGAGCCAAGCGGGTGGGCAGTGGTACAGCTTTGCAGCAAATCGTGGTGCCTTTGGCCGTGAACGTCTTTGCGGAGTTTCTTTGTCCCTTCTGTTTCAGACGGCCTCGTTTCTGATTGATAGAGCTGAGCTGCAACAGCATCGTGACAGGTGGGAAGGTTGGCCCAAGGTTTGGATCTCCCCGCACAGACGGTATGCTACTGTCTTTGTCAAGGCTTTGCCCTTCTAACCCGGTAAAGCTAGCGATGACTGTGGCTGAGGTCTCATGACATGAGCACCCAAAATGCGCCCACGTTTCCGTGCGTGACTACTGGTTCATACAGGCTGTAAGATACTGTGCTGTGACTAGCAGCGGCTTAGGGGTAGACCTCCAGCCAACCCCGAGTTGCAAACCTACGTAATCATATTATGGAAGCCTGTCGCAAGCCCTTCTTCTTGATCCTGGCCAGGAAGTAGGCTTGAAACCCTACAAGCTCCAAACACTGAAGCCCCCAATCCCAGAACCTCGCCTTACTACACCCTCTCCACCCTAAACTAGCCCTAAACCCTCAGAGCGAACCAAGAACCTCGTCTGGCATGTGCGAGTTGCGAGAGCGTAAACCCTCAGAGCTCCTTCGCTTCGCTTCAGTCCCTCGTGGAACGCGCTGCGGCCTCGGCCGGGGCGGCTCCAGCTCAGCGCTTGGCGGATGCGGCCGCGCGCTTCTTGGCCAGGAGGTCAGCTATAGGGTTCCTATGGGTTCCTTAAAGGGCCCTTAAAGGGATGTATAGGGGATCTATAGGGGTTAGGAGGATCTTACAGGACCACTGCTTTGTTTGGGTATTTTGCGTTTAGCCAGGATCTTACCTTTGGTTAGTAGGGAATGGAGGAATGGGGTAGAATTATAACTACTATTGCTACCATTCCTTCATTCCCTACTAACCAAAGGTAAGGGAGGTCAGCTATAGGACCACTGCTATTTTGGGGTATTTTGGGTTTAGGTCCAAGTTTAGAGCTTGGCGCCCTAACCTGGTTTCAGGTTCGACTGGGATGTGTTTGGGGCCGTGTAGATGGGCTTTCCAAATAAAAGTCAATGCATCACCGATTGTTTTACATAGGTCCAACTCCACGGCTGTCACACGGAACATGCTCCAGGAGTGGCGCAAGACAACGATAGTAACAATACGAGCACGGCAACATTGTCGTTGGAGCTGAGGAGTGCTTGCCTCATTCGAGAACAGGGTCTTGTTAGGCTGCTGCATTTCGCGTTGTCTTTTCTCCGAGCGTGCAGGCTACAGTACTTGTAGCAGCGTTCAAAGTAGCGCTCGCAGCATGATGCACTCGATGTGCAAACCGCCAACTGCAGATCCACAGCCCAAGAGTGCAACGTGTGCCAGGGCCTCGGACAAATCTCAATGCTTGGGCTTGGGCTTCCTCATGCCACAACAAGCCCAAACCCTGAACCCACGACCTGTACCATGCCGAAATAAGCGACTGCCAAGACGTGAATAAAGGAGCCTCAATCATTGATAGTCCGTATTTCGTCGAATCGCATGACGACCAAAATCCTGTTGCCCCCCCCCCCCCCCGGCCCCCACAAGCACACACACGTCATGCCAATCTAACTCAGAACTCCCATACATGTAATTCTACAGTGTTCGTGTGAGCTGTATAAAGCAGTCAAAATAGGCTCTTTGAACATGCATGGCTGCTTTGCTCGGCGATGCGGGCTTTTCCGCTGGCCTGGCCCCGGTGCCTCGGCGGCCGCAGCGCAATGCACGCACAGGCGTGGGAAGTTCCTGCCAACATCATCCCGACGACGAAGACTGCCATTACTAGTATAGCTGAAGCACACTTCGTTGTGAATTCCAATGCATGAGCCTCGTTTTGGCTCCGAAACCTTTGAACCCCGCCGGCACAAGGAGGCAAGGACATTTGCATGTCTCTGAATGCAGTCAGCTGGGCTCAATCTCCTAGGATCGTAGAGGTGAAAGGCTTACTGGACGCAGATCTAGTCTAGAGTCGAGCCAGCGGTGAGGAGAAAGCCCTGACGCCCCGGGCCCGAAATAAAGTTGAAGTTCGTGGAAGGTGACAGGAACAACATCTACATCATCGGCCATGCTGCTTTTGGCCAGGGGCTCATGCAGCTGGAATCTTGTCCGGCAAGCTCGTTGTAACTTGAGGTTACAAGCGCTAAGACCGAATACGGTACAGAGCACTGCCACCGAGCCGGCTGATTCAGAATAATTCAAGTCAGACAAGCGCCCCTTTGATTCTACGGTTCGCGTCAAACGAAAAATACCACTTTGCGAGTACGGACATTCATCATGGAGTACGTATCGCCTGAGAGCACTACGTCTCGGACGTTACATTGGCGTCGTCCAGATCAGGTAGATCTGGGAGCAGGAGTCGTGGAGCGGTTATTGTGCCCGGGAATTGTCCCGCGACGAAGTCCTCTACTGTCTTTAGAGCGTCCGGTCTGGTCGGAACCGACCATGTCCCTGACGAACAGAGAGGCCAGTTTTCGTCCCAGTTCGCAAGTTAAAAAGGTAAGTAAACTGCCGGTGGCATGTTGCTGGCTTGTGTGAGCGACACTCGAGGCAAAGTGATACCTGCTTTGCGCGCGGGTAGCACTTGATTCCCTGGCCATGTCGTGCTGTTACTGTTGGCAGATGTGCATACGATTGTACATATGTCAGTGCCTATGTCTATATGTCTATATGTCTATATCCAATATCTATCTATACCTGTATCCTTATACAGAAGTATATAATAACTAGTTAGACAACTGAAAGAAGAATTATGCTTACATACATATATGTACATTTGCATGCCCATCTTTTTGCTACACCTACCTGCGTCTGCGCCTGTACCCATGGGTCCATGTGGGAGTTTCCCAATAGTAGGGGTACCTTCTTTTGGGGTCCTTATAATAATATAAGGATCCTAATAAGAGGTACCCCCTATTTTCGGAACTCCCAACCCTAAACCCTAAACCCTTTATAGAGGCCTTATAGATCCCTTAAAGAAACACGTAAAGGCTCCCCTATTTTCGGAAACTCCCATGTACCTAGGGCTCCAAAGTAGTTCGCTTTTTGGGGTTCATATCTAGAATCCTATAAGGTAATCCCAAAAAGGAACGACTATGGAGCCTATGGGTATACATGGATTCTTGCGTGAGCTGAGGAGCGCTACGAGTTCGAGGACTGCAGCGTTCTGTCGATCTGTGCAACAGCAAGGGTTCGATTGACATCTGACGTCTATAGTTACTACGGTTTAGGGTTTAGGTATTAGGATATATTAGTCGGCGCCTCGGTTCCTGGCATATGCATAGTCCAGGTGTCAAAAGGATATATTAGTTACTACGGTTTAGGGTTTCGGGGTTATAGGATATAGTTCTCTACGTATACCTGGTAACGATGTGTCACTCCTCGAGGATGCGGCCGCTTCTCTGGAGGGCGCTTGGACCGTGTGGAAGGACCGCGGCTTTGTGTGTCGGTTAAAGGTTTGAGGGTGCAGAGTTTCAAGGTGTGCAGGACGGCAAACATCCGAGGCTGCATGCGTACTGACGTTGGTGCAAGTTTTTGGAGGATGCAGCTTCGCTCACGCACGCGCGCGAATGTAGTGCACCACACGCCGCGAAATCGAAGGCGAGGCACCAAACACCACGCCAAACGAGCACGCGCACGCGAACAATCAAGCCCCCCCCCACACACACACACACACACATAAACATAGGCACATCTGCATGTATCTGTGCATATATTTGCATGCTTGTGCACACACACACACACATGAGCACAAAGAGAGACAGCTATATATGCATGCTGTGTATTTGCCCGCACTGGGGCTAACCGCATGCCTGTTGTTTATGTGCTTATACATCAGACCATGGGCGAGTGCACAGACAGCCGTGTACAACATTCTTGCTCTCCTGGTTCGTGACTTTTTCGCATTGATTGTCTGTGGCCACAAAACGTTTGTAGAATCAATAACAGTTGCTGCACAATGGCGGGCATTTTGTCCGACTTGCGGTTCACAGCTCGTGGGTAGTCCACTTGAGAGGACGTCTTTCTTGGAGCACCAACGAAGCCGAGACTCTGTCGAATGGCGGGAGAGTTTTGAGGAGACTACAAAAGAAGGGTTGCAGTAAGAAGGCTTTCTAGTTTAGGGCCTATAAGGATTACTATCACGGTTCCTGCAGAAGGAGCACAGCTACCAGTTACCAGTGAACGGTTCAAGGTTTAGGTGCGCATGAGGAGGGTCGACCAGAATCAGCAGGGTTGCATCTGGGACTGCCAACCTGCATCGTCGTGGCTGTCTTCTGCTATACGGAGTTTACCGCAGAGACCGAAACGCGAACCATCTAGTTAAACCTCATTGCATTCGGGAGAGCTCGGGGCTTGAGGATCTCTTCCGACTCTAGGCCACGTGGCCCTGACTTAGGATGCCAATCGATCCAGCAAACTCAGATGAGGAGGAGGCACGGGCGCTTGGCAAAGACTGAGGGCTTGCTCTGGAGGCCTAGGGCTCTAAGCTGTCGCAGATGGGTTGCTGGGCTTTTGCACAGAGGGGGCTTGCATGAAGCTGTGCGGTTAGGGTTCCCTTTATTTAGCACGGAGTCATAGAACAGACAGTCACTGCAGCCATTGGCCCAGGGTGCCTTCAGGGAGGCAGGGGTTTGATTTCGTATTTCTCAGTCGTGGCCACAGGTTCTGTGTTGACTCCACGGTCCGACGATATGAAGCATGTTGGGTTTATTTACATCTGATAAGGTCGGCATGAATATAGAACCCTTACGTGTCCCTGAATTATGAACTCCTGAGGTGGCTTAAGAGGGTCCTTCTTTCCAAGAACAGCCTGTGAACCCTGGAGTACAACCAGCATTCCATGTAGAGTCGAGCATTCAAAGTCCTCCGGGAGCGGGGCCTGGCCTGCCAGCATACTCAGCTTATCATCACACTGGTCGTCATAACACAAGTAATACTCATCCCAAGAAACAATCGTAAGAACGATAAAAGTCACAAGGGTAGTAACTCACTACCCTTGCTAGCGTTACCATTGCTATCACGGTTGGTGGCAACTGACTATGAACCTGTCTGTCACAGGAGTCAGAGTCGAGCAGCAGCGAGTTTGAGTCCGAGGCTGTGGAGCTCGAAAGTGTGGGGACCCTGCAGACCCTATATACACACCATAGGTTCTATTTTGTATAAAGACATACATTTCAGGCAGATGCGTAAAACACAAAGTATCCATATTTATGTATGTATATATATATACACATATACACATAGATTTGTACTTGTTTATATGTATTTGTATGTATGTACACTATGTCTATATGTCAACGTGTGTATATGCGCTGTCGCACGCCGTTCATTGCCTGGCCATTGTAGTTTGCACTGCGGAGCTTCGCAGGTTTTGTAAGCACATACCAGATGTAGCCCCGAAGTTTCAAACCGTTTGGCGGTGTGATCATCGGCCAACTTACACCCCCCACCCCCACCCTGAGACTTTAAAAGATTGCCCAAGTTTCTGGGTAATAGGTAGATTTTTCATTGAGGAACCTGAATTCGCAGCGGTTTTAAAATTTTTCGGTTTTTAAGAAAATCTCGTTTCTTGAGGAAATGTGACTACAAATAGATTTTATTAAAATCTTTTTCTGTTTTTAATAAAATTCTTTAGTTTTTAAAAACAGGTTCGCTCAAAAAAAACTCCTGGCTCGATCAGGGGAGTCGAGAACTGTTTACAAAGCCTCTTTAAACTGCTTTTGCCGGGGGTGGGGGTTGATAATTCGCTGGCAATGTGAAGTTCATAGGTCGTAATAGTTGGGTCATGAAGACAGACTAGTATCCATAAGACAAGGGGCATTCTTCCAGGTGAGCAAGCGTCGCTGCGCAAAGTATCGAGATACCACAGCGGAAACTTCGCGTCCTGACATCGTAACAACCCGGGACGGCATGTACAGAAGAACCGCATGCTACATGCACTGCGACCAAGTTCAACCTTTGCGTGAGTTCCTCCGCCTGGTTTGTCCCTCTCTCTCTCTCTCTTTGGCTTTTGTCTTTTCTGGCTTCCCTCGCCTGTTCTCTCTCTCGCTCTCTCTCTCGCGCTCGCTCTGTCGATAGGTAGAGTGATCGATCGGTAGTTAGGCCGGGCGAAGGGAAGGCGAGATAGACTCGTGAGACATCGAAGTGGCTGAAATCCTCCACCCGCTAAGCCCCAAACAACTGTAGACTGCTGACCTTCCTCCCTGAACCTCCAAACAAAGAGTAGCAGCAAACAAGACACGCCCTGCAGACCGACTCCAGCTCTGATCACCTGCCGGAGCGTCCGCGGCGCATTGGTGCGAACGAGGCTGGTGGAATAGGACAGAGTTGGAGGGTTTATGAGGTCTTTTGAAGGGCCTGTCGGGGTGAAGGGTTTAAAAGTTTAGGGTTTCAGAGACAGCGGCCTTCGAGGTTCGCCCAATGCTGAGATTACGAAGATCTCCCATGAAACGTGGTTTTCGTTTTTTCCCTCGCAGAGTGGTTGCCCTGGCTTGATCTGGCTTGCGGGCTACGTCAGAGCTGCGAGGCTGCCGCGAAAGCTTTCTTCAAGGCGAAAAGCTGCAGCAATGAAGGCTGGTGGCGGATTGACCGGACATCATTCAGGGACTGGAGAGACATTGGACCCATGGGACACAATTTCTCTGCTCTTTGGCATCTTGTGTTGACAGAAGCCCTAGACCGGAACCTTAAACCATAAACCCGACACCGACTTCGCACCGAGAACCTCGCCTGGCATGTCCGAGTTGTGAGAGCGTAAACCCGACAGCACACTCGAGGCGCGGGGGTTGGTGCCACGTTCGCACCGGCTGGCGCTGCCAGGAAGACTTCATCGGGCTCAGGCGGTCTATCTTATCATGACCCGCATAGTAACCCTCATACTACGTAGTATCCCTTCTAGTCAAGTCACCTTCATTAAGCCCTACAGTATATAAACCCTTATGTTAACCCACCCTCATCGTAATCCTTATACTCACCGCAGCCCGCCCTTATATTAACCCCTATGGTAACCCTAAACTCTGAACCACCCTGGCGCCGAAAGCAAGACCTCATGAAGCCGTGCCTGTCTTTCCTTAGGTCCTTAGGGTTCCTTATTCTAGTTCTAGGATAATGTACAACAAACCCTGTTCTAATGATTGTAAGGTCCCCTACATTAGGAACCCCTGAGGCTCGGACGGCGGCTCCAAGCCACGAAGGCGCCGGCCTCCAAAAGGCTTTGCAGATGACGGCGAGCCAGCGCCGCCACCGGAGCAGGTGGCTTTAGGGTTTACTGTCGGTTTTTTTGTGGGTTCAGTTCCACAGGCTTCGGGTTGAATTTTGGAAGACGTTGGGCCAAGCAGAATAGTGAGCCAGGAGGACCGGATGGGCGTATGGCCTCCGGTTCCCACCGTCGACATCTTCGCCGAAGCTCTGACGGATGCTCCCGTGCGAAGATGGAGCAAATCTTGCCTACCCCCCCAAACCCCTTCA
The DNA here is from genome assembly GCA_003297005.1 of Symbiodinium sp. clade A Y106. Taxonomy (NCBI): domain Eukaryota; class Dinophyceae; order Suessiales; family Symbiodiniaceae; genus Symbiodinium; species Symbiodinium sp. clade A. The sequence goes on along the minus strand of BGNK01000291.1, from coordinate 104,022 downwards.
TTTTCGGTTGTGTTGCACATCAGTCCTCAAGGCTTCCTAGGGTAGGTGAGATCTTACAGCTGAGAAGCTGTGAGGCAATGCTGTCGGTCAGGGACTATAGTCTGAACGCAACTTACACTTCAAGCCTGTCAGTGGTCAACGTAGGCGAGGATCAAAGCATCATCATGACAACACGTGAAGGAAGTATCCGTTCGAGCCGCCGAACTCTGCAGGGATTCAGCCGAAGGTTGCCAACGTTGTGGATTAGATGATACATGTGCGGCGTTACCGTGGTGTTCCTTCAGCTGTTCTGGTCTCATACCGTTTATTGATCAATGCAGCCACTGGGTGGGAAGATGGAACTGCCGCTGATGCTTTGTCAAAAAGAGCGCCGTTATCTATATGTATATATATCATATTACAAATCGCACCTGAGGCTTTGATCCTGCGAGTGACAAGAGCGACAGAGGAGGAGACTCCTCCACGGACGATTTGTGGTCAATGGCTTGTTTCCAATCCGGGTACGTGGAAGCTCTTAGTGGCTGCTGTTTTTCTTCTTACCAATCCAAACTTTGTTGTTCAAATGCTTAGTCTTGGTTTCATTAGCCACTAGCCGCTAGCTGACTTGCCATGACATTCATGTTGTTGCTGCTGTTTCTTCGGTCATTACTTTTGCTACACTGGCTGCCGTTGCTGCGATTGTTGTTGCTGCTGCTGCTGCTGTTGCTGCGATTGTTGTTGGTGATGGTGATGATGAAGTGGTTTTTTAGTATAGGATCGAGGTTGTTGTGATTGTAGTGCTTGCCGTGACAAATTTCATGGTGATGGTCGTGATGATGATGTTGATTTTTTTCTTTCGGTCGCCGTGAGAGAGTTCACGATGCGATACAGAAGGTGAAGCAGCATAAGCCACTGGCGTCTGATACGCGAGGAGATTCCCGTCCCCCGCCGAGCAACTGCTGTAGCCCATCAACCTGTTTCCAAATGTATGTCCCGCCTTGCGAGGCTCCCATGCTGACATACATTACTGAGTGAGGACAGCGACTACGAAAGTAGGTAAATGTAACAAGAGGCGATGATTATGATGATGATGCCGTGGCGGTCCCTGGTGCTGCTGGGTCATGAACGGCTTTCTTGTACCATTTCCCACCCATATCAACCCTAAATCTTTATGACCTCTTACAAGCAAAGCCGAAAAAACAGCGCCAAGACCCATTTGCTGAAGGAGGCCTTGGCATGTGCTTTGGAGGCGCAGCAGCAGATCATGGCCACGGCAGGTGGGGATTTTGAGGTGTTGAAGTGTGGGTTTAAAGTTTAAAGTTTAGTTTAGGGCTTCATGGGTTCATGCTTCAAGGCTTCAGGGTCGCAAAGGCCTGAAACCCCATAGGCCGCAAGCCGTAAAACGGTCTAAATTTGGAACGTCCCCTCCCAAACGCGAACGCCGAATAGGGGAAATAGGTAAAGGGCTCGAGCGGATGAGAAGTAAGCTTGTTCTCAGAACGAGAAGTACTAAATACCGTATTGCACCAAATCCAGTGTCCCAGCGCAGACTTACCTTGTTTATGAATATATAGATGCAACAAGTTGTATATCTTGTGAGCTTAAAACTTAAAACCCTTCCAGCGCATAAATGCTGAATCCTAGATACCTTAAAGCCTTATAGTCCTAGCTTGTCGTGAGGCACAAGCACCCTTGCCTAGACCTCTTTGCTGTAGCCGTCAAGGATGCGTTTTTTGGGCATACTCACCGCAACGTTGCTGAGCATTGCTGAGCTGCCGTAAGCCACTCCGTGGCAGGTCAGGAGTCTCCGTCTGATGACGACGACGATGAGAGCGAGGACGAGGAGAATTATCGAAGCAAGCTTGGAGATTTGTAGTGTTAGAGCCTTGGGGGTTTAGTAACATTAGTGTTTTTGAAGGATTTAGGGCTTTCAGGTTTGAGGTTTCGGGCTTTAAACAGGCTTCAGGATTTAGGGTCACGCAGAAGTTCACAAACCTTCATTCACTCCCTTTCGTTCGCATTCTTTGGTAGTACCAACTTTCAAAGTCCACTTCGTTGAGTGGTCGCAGCCCCGGGTAGATGAGCCTGGACCGCCTGGATGAGAGACCAGAGAGAACAGTGCGTTTTCTGATGCACGGGTATGTGTGTCAGAAGGTGGTGAGGTTTATTTCCGCATGACAGCTGTAGACACCGACAGCATTCCGGCTTGCTGTTGATGAGGAGCTCAGCACTGTTGCCTACACCCAGCGGGCTTACAAGCGCGATGCGCCTTACCACAATTGTGCCGATACGCTGTGATTGAGCTAGGTAGGCTGGGGCTCGCGGTTCCTCACTATCGCCATTCCCAGTACACCGAGTAGCAGCAGGATAGGCGTCGCCAAAGAACTATCAGCACACCAGCTTCGCAGTCAATGTCCGAACCCTCCCTGCAAAGTGCAGACCATGCTTATAACCTTTAGTTCTGAAGCTTGAAGGTGCAGATCATGATGAAAGAGCCATCAGAAGGGACGACTCCACAACCTTCCGGAGAATTCGCCAAGGACATCTCTGGGACAATGGCGTGCAGGGGGGGGGGGGGGTAGACTATTTTGCAACCAGAATCCCTTTTTTAGAACCAAAATCCCACTTTAACAACCACAAACCCTCCCCCAAACCCCACCTTTCCAACCGTTTGCAACGCGCTTTTACTGANTCCGGAGAATTCGCCAAGGACATCTCTGGGACAATGGCGTGCAGGGGGGGGGGGGTGTAGACTACTTTGCAACCAGAATCCCTTCTTTAGAACCAGAATCCCCACTTCACAACCCACAAGCCTTCCCAGAATCCCTACTTTGCAACCGGTTGCGAACGCTTCTTAACGAGCGTATTAACTGACAATGCCAAAGCCTGGAACCCGCAGCCTCATCCTTTACAGCAGCCATGCAGGTTGTAAAGTCTTGCTGGGTGCAATGTGGGCGTTCTTAAACCGAATCCGAGACATATGTATAGACATATATATATATGTATGTATGTATGTATGTAAGTATGTATGTATGTGTGTGTGTGTGTCTGCGTGTACATAAATTATAAATACATATATGTATATATATATATATATGTATACACACACATATGTATCATTAACTTGGTTTGAACGGTTAGGTGTTTTCGAAGACAAGGAAGACTAAGCAATACTTAGTATCTTCACCTGGGTATGGCTGGAATTCGATTTCAACTCCGGATTTAAATCAATTGTAATCCTCAAGGGTTGGCTGTCGAAGACGGGCTTTTGGGCACGGATTAAAATCGATTTCCAGCCGCTTTGGTTT
>BGNK01000291.1:0-92816 GCA_003297005.1 Symbiodinium sp. clade A Y106 | reverse complement strand
CACGACCACAATGGATTAGAATCGATTTTAATCGGTTGTCTCGGTCGTCTTCGACAAGCAAACCTTGAGGATTACAATTGATTTAAACCCGGAGTTGAAATCGAATTCCAGCCATATTCTTGCGTGCAGGGCAGGGCGGCGTGCGGGGAGGATGGCGGAGGTTGGGGAGCCTACTGTGGTGCACGTTTCGACGCGACGAGCGCATGCGTGGTTCAGAGCGGGAAGCAGACATCCCGAAGCCGAACGCATTGGCATCTTCTCAATGCCGATGGTTCACAAAAAAGCATGCACAACAGAATCAGCATCCACGGCAAGCACGATAGCTCGAGAAAGAATCAAGCAAGGGCGGGGGGGGGGCACCCCCCCGGCGAACCTCTAAGTCCTTGATATATCGAACAAAAGGGCCCTCCTTGCCAATTTGTCCAAGAAAGAACTATGTGAACAACAACTCCTGCAAGCTCCAAGGAGCTAGCTTTCGTGATATATAGCGGCCGAATGAGGTTGACGCGAGCCTTGCAATGTTTGTCGAGGTTCCTTATCATAAGTATAGCATAATGGGCCTCAAAACCCTATTTTTAGGCCCCCTATATTACCTTTTTTGTAGTTTCTTATTATATTGTGATTATACACGCTTTGGGCTTTTGGGCGTGTGCTGCAATCGAGCGCGGTTTGGCTGAGCGGTGTACCAGATATCCTCCCTAGTGCATATGCGCCGCGATTACCGCACAGAGAGGTTGGGAGTTGGGACTGCTAGAGTTCATGGCATAATTTTTGGGACGCGTAGGGCTCTATGGTCCGATCAGGAACAGGAGGAACTACTGTGGACGCAACATCCGAAGAAGCCCTCGGATTGTGGATGTCCCCGGAACTTGCGGCTAGAGCTTCAGCGAGTTGTGGCGGCAGGGCATAGGCTCCCAAGGTCTCTGGGTGTTGGCCCAGTTAAACTGTGCACCATTGGGCATCGTTGCATTTCGACTTCATAGATTGAGGACTATCGGATGTCCATGGTGTTGGAAATATTCCTAGTGAAGTCTGAACTTCAATAAACTCTGAACACAAAACTTTGGCCCTAAACCCTAGTGGATCCTAAGCCTAAACCATCAGGTCGTGTCCCGTCAGTTGGATTGCCTTGGGATCTCAGCCTGAAGCAGCATCTATATTGTAGTGCGATATACATAATAAAACGCCATACGATGATAATACATACGATGTGCGTATATAAACAGATATGCACATAAATATATATATATACGCAAACATATAGGTACATATGTACACTCATATGTAATTATATGTAAAAACAGTATATACATATATAACCTATTTATCTGTTTACAACTATATATGTACAAAAATAAACCTGTATGCATGTATGTATGTATGTATGTATGTGTATGTATGTATGTATGTATGTATGTATAGGCGTGTATGCATATGTTGCATGTACATATATAATGTATGTAATACACATGCACATACTATCATATGTGTACGACATACATACAGACATACTCACGCACACATCTGGGGTTACTCTTGTGGCTCTGCTATTGTTGTTGTTGGAGATGTGATTCTCCAACTATGGTCTCTGCAAACACTGCTGTTGCCAGCAGCAGCACTGCAAAGGCAGGTTCTAGCCTGCTGAAGGTGCCGAAATATTCGAACACGGCCTGTCCTGGGATCTCTGAAGGCATCCAAACAAGCAGGCAAAGGTCTGCAAGGAAAACCTATCTCTGCCGAGAGTCGATTCGCTTCTGAAATGGACGCGTCGTTGAAATAGTACTGCGTCAAGTAGCCATTTACGAGCAACGCCAAGCCCATCTGTAGGAAGAAGAAGAGAACACATGCCTGCAGTTTCATGCTATGCCTTTTGTCGTCGAGCCTCTACTACCGGAGCAGACGCCCAGCACATGAACCTGTCGGACATGACATGTTGCATCCAAGACGCCCACGCTAGGATGGACAAGCTACCGCTCAGTGCCGTTGTGATGATATACATTGCATCCAGACCTTGGATGCATGCGATGACCGTGGTATGTATGGTTCCTGACATCTCGCACACAAAATCACACAAAACTAAGTCAATGGCGCTAATTGCTACACTTGCGGGTATTGCAGCTGTGGTAGTGGTGGTGGTGGTGGTGGTGGCGGCGGCGGAGGCAGCAGGGGTGGGACTGGCGCATCCTACTCCAACAACAGTTGACACTTGAACAGACCTGGCAGTGGCACACTTTTCAATCCACTGCTCTGAAGACATAGGGATCTCGCGGTTTTATCGTTCTGTTTGGATACGCAGTTACGGTACTCGCAATGTATAGCAAACCACATCAGCTGCTACAGTAACATTCGTCGTGCAGGAAAAACTGAGATGACCGAGTGTGGCGCTCTTGATGGCCTGCATGAGCTGCACCAAGCCTTCAGGAATGACAGGTGTATGACTGTATGACATCAATAATGAGAGAGCGTTCAGGAGTTCAGGGTGCAACCAAGGCAGATGCCCGGGTATGCGTCAGACGAGCAGCGAAGTAGACGGACAAGCCGCGCAACTCGCAGCAGTGTGGCTTCGACTGGCAAAATCGCACCAGCAGTAATATCGATTAGCCAGAAAAGAATGATCACCAAGTCGACCCAGTTCCAGGCGAACCTCAGGGCGAGTAAGCAGCAGTCTTATGGAATGTTCTAAAGTGGGTGTAGGATGCGAAATATGAAATTGGAGATCGGGCAAGTTGCTTGAAGAAGCTCCGCCGCTGACCGGCCAGCTTCAGCATGAGTTCTAGTACATAGACAAATCCGAAGGCATAGCCGATCCACACAAATGATTGCTCTGCCGACGTCCAGGAGGCTACATGGCCCGCATCAATTTTGCCAAAGTTGATTGACGCACCAACGGAAAGGCCCTGCCATTGTGCTTCAATTGCCATCGCGATTGTGTTCAGAAAGATTATGCAAGCAACCACAATGTCGAACATTGGGTGCCTGGTGATCTTCGTTACGGTGAACCAGAAATCCGATGACATTTCTATCGCTGTGGTTTCGAACAAGCCCGACTTCTGGATCCCAGACTGTGACGACACTACCGGCAGCCAGGCTGTTCGGTTTGCGGGACCAGGCCGTGCAACAGGAACGTCACTCGCGGCTACTGAGGAAACAGATTTTACATCATCAGGAACGCCGCCGTCTCGTTTATGGTCTTTCTCTGGGTCCTGGCACCCTTCGAAGACATCCAGTCTCGCGAGCAGATGCTGATTCTCATCATGCAGCCGCTGTAGATCCGCAGCGTGCACTTCCCAAAGCTTCCTGAGAGTCTCAGAAAACGCCTTGGTGGCGCCTGAAGGTTCGTGGAGTTCCAGAGTCCGTGATGGAGACGGCAAGGTCATCCGGCAAATGCCACATTCACATTGCTCTCACCAAACTGTGTGCATTGCATACGCTGCGGGAGGAATTAACAGAAGAACATGAAGCTACGTTGCTCCTGAATACTTGCAGAGTAACATTGCACCTAGCAGCCTAGCATTCTGGTGCATCAGAAGGCCACCTCGGTCTCTGAGTCGACCTCTGCCAGGGTGACTGCCTCATCAAGCCACAAGCCGAATAGATTTCATAAGGGGATCCATGCATCAAGCAGCATTCTCTGCAGAGCTTCAATGCCTGTCCAATAGCTTGAGCTTTCGCTCTGCAAAGTCCCCAGCAGCATCGCCATAGGGACCATTCAACGCGTACCAAAGCGTGCGGACGTTCTCTTGGAACCTCATGGCGTTTCTCTCATGCCTTCGCAACTCGGAAATCAAGAACACCTTCCAGATCGAGAAAGTGTTGCAACGCGAAGCCAGCCTTTTTTACCGCCTGCCGTGCCGCCAAAATCCTTTGGAATGGGAGTTGATGGATCTTACAGCTGCGTTCTTGTCCGCTAGCGGACGGTCGAAGTTTCTCCGGCGGAACTTCCTGCGACAAGCATGAGTCTTCAAACTGCGGTCCCTGTAGCCGCACCATGCATCCCATCAGCCTGAAGGTCAGATGGCTGCCCCTCCTTACCCTCGGCTGCTCGACTGCAAGACGCGAATGCTCCTTGAGGGTGGGCGAACCTTTGCCAGGGCGGCTGCTGCCTGCAAAGGCCAGAAACCGCATCCTACATCTGTTTCGGGGAACGGACCAGAAAGCGTGGTTGATCAGTCTTCGGTTAGTGAACTCTCCGCCTCGTCCGGCTCTGGCAGCTCCTTCACGTTCAGGACGAGGCGCGTCCGATCCACGATAGAACTCCTCAGGCAAGAGCCCGTTGTGAGCATCAGATCGTTTCAGGACACAGCCACAGAGACTTCAAGCAAGGCAGGTCTTCAAGTGTCTTTGAGACCCGCCGCAATCACTATCTGAATCTCGCTTGATGAGTCAGGCAGTACCAAAGGAGGAAGGGCATTGCTTTGCCCTAGGCTTGAAGGGCCCTAAGTCTGAGCACCAGCACCACGGCCTTCCTTCATTGCAGGCACTGCAGGCAGGGCACGTGGGGAAAGGTCCGATCTCGCGAGCCAGCTCCATGCCTCAGTGCCACAGCTCCTCTCTCTGCCTGGGTGCCACCTGGCCCTACCTCTGCCTGACTCCTAGAGGTCCCAGCTCCGCATTCGCGCACGGCACCTTGGTAGCCTCAGCCCTGTCACTGTGGCCAGCAAGATGGAACGCTACCAGCCCGAACCGATTTCGATTTCGCTTGGCTGGGAGGTTGCAAGTTAGCAGATCTTCTGGAGATGTAGCTGCTCATGGAAGCACAACGCGAAGTCCAGGCATGGGCACCTACAGCAACAGCAATAAAGGCAGACTTATGCCCATGTCAGTGTTCCAAAATACCCCAGATCACCCCGAAGCACGAAGCACGACTCAATCGTGTTTCAACTTTCAATGGACAGCTCCAGTCCGCGAAGCTCGGATCGCTGAGTTCAGAACCGCTCCGGCCTTGAAGCCAAATCAGCGTCGGAAAGCCTGTGGCGGTCGACACGTCTCTAAGGCACTGTAAGGCTACAAAACAAGAAGCCCTGGTACCTCTGACTGCAGTCAAGTCTCGAGTGATGCCAAACTCCGTCATGATCTCGTCGTTCTTGCGGCCATCAACAGTCACAATCCGAGCAGCACGTAGAAGGACTTGCGCAGCCCCTTCCAGCTGGTCCCTTGCACCGGGCGGCTCTCACACCTCTCGTGCTCTCCTGCAGACAACAGCTTTGCGCCTGAATCTCAAATGTCGGGGACTCTGCTCGTCAACCACCGCCAGCAACAAAACCACGTTGCTCTCCTGGGAGGCCGAGGATGGCCGAGGCCGACTGGGCGCTTGAGTTCGCCTTTCCGACTTCTCTGCATCCGAAGCGCTGCTTCCCTTTCGACTCGGAGCTGACGCGAAGAGAAGCTCTGGATCACTCCTGGGAGGCCGAGATACACAGGAAACCCGTGCTTCAGGTGGGTACCAGTACAGCGCTGTTTTGTGTCCGGCCGTCCTGGAGTGACTCCTTGTCGAGTAGGGCTGTAGTCTTGCTCCTTCTCGAGCTCTTCCAGCAGCGCCTGGCAGGAAAATTGCTTGTCACAGGTGCTCGCACTTCGCATGTGCTAAAGTTGCTAAAGTTCCATTTTGTGGTTCCCGACCTCTCGAAGGCCTTGTATGTCAATGGCGGAGATGACTTTGTGATGGCACCTGAAACCCAGGTTTACGCTACTGCCGAGACCGCAAGAATGCTGCGTTTTCGAATACCACACACGCTTGGAGCTGCACTGCCTCTGGTCTAACTCCTCCATTAGCCTCCGCCCTTGGCAGCGGAGAGCAGTCTCAAGAGACTCTCTGCAAAACGACCAATGAGACCGAACAGTCCGAAAGGCTCACGACCTAAAGACCGACATCAGTGTCGCCACTATGAAGCGCTAGAGTCACTAGAGGCAATCACTCCCTCACCTGCTCACGAAACATTCGGGGGAGCTCAGCCTGCTACGTTTGCAAGACAGACCGTCAGCCTCACGTTCCTATGCACTCAGCAGATGTCGTACATAGCCTGCGTGGCTATCCCTCATCTCGCTAGAACCTGAAATCATCCAAGCAGCTGCCAAGTCCGTACACCCACATCAGCATGTCCTGCAAGGCCGGCAACATGTGGCGAAGGGATGGCCTGGGATGATAGAAGGTTGACTGCCAAGTCCTTGGAAATCCCGTCTGCGTAGGTGTTGTTCTCGTCCTCTAGGATTTGCCTCCGCGATTGGCCAGAAAGCTAGTGACAGTGCTCACGAAACCTCTATTGCTGGAAGCCTGACTCGCGACACATCTCGTGATCTGAGGTAGTCAGTGACGCCGTCCACATTTCGGAGCAACAAGTCCACCTACAGAGCTTGAGCACACCAGATATGCCTCGCAAGCTTACATTATATGTGATGAGCTCCTGCCAGCCCAATCTTAGCTGAGCTGCTTTTCCCCAGGATGGCCAGCGTTGGGCCACCCCGAACCTTGGACGTCGACTTCAACAGTCTTGTCATGCCTTGCCTTACCATGGTTTCAAGTATGCTTTGTGCTGAGGCACTTGTCCGGCTCATCGAGCTTAGCATCTTGACGCAGCAACTTCTGCCCAGGATTCGAGATGCGTGTGCGCAGGGCCGTCCCGCCTCCTGTTCTGTGCTGGAGAATCAGTGCAGAGCACTTCTCAGAGTGATAGAAGTACTTATAAGACTTACACAGTATCGTCGAATTTGCATGGCGCACCGTGCCTGGAGCTGACATCATCTCGTTGTACAGGTTGCGAGCAGGATCTGCGTGCTCATCCTCCGGAGCCGAATATTCGCATATCTCTTGAACAGGACATGGCTTGACACACCCCGTGGAGCGTCCTCGTATTTGGCCATTCCTGCAACGCATTACCACGTCTGAAGCATTCCTCAGGACTGGGATCAGGCCTGCGTCGTCTTGGTACCACCGGCGGCCACCGATATTCTTCGGAGGCAGCCATCTGGCGCCCTGTTGAATGGTCCACGTCATGTTGGTACCTTTGCAAGGCAGCTTGTTAACCACAAGGACTGTAAGCCTCCCTGCTTCGGCCTTCCGGTGGTTCAATAAACTGGGCCCCTGCGTTGTAGCATACCTCCACTTTTTCCATGTTCAAGCAAGGGAGATGCACAAACAAGGCATGTCTACGCCAGCCTGCTGGAGCCACTGGGTTCTCTCCTTCGTAAAGTTCTCAGGCAGCAGCTGCCCACCAACGAAGACGAAGGGAGTGCCCTCGGCGTCCGCCATCCTGTCGCGAGCTGCGCAGCTTCGCAAGGACTCGCAAGGTACCATAAATTAAGCAGCTTCGGCCTGCGGTGGTCTTCCCGCAGCTGCTCCAGCAAAGCATCGCCGGCCGAGCCCAGGCGGTCCAGCTCGAGCAGATCAAAGCGAACACAAGCCTCCTCCAAACACTTCTTGGCTTCCTCAGCGGCTTGCGGTGCTCAGTCAACCTACAGTAGCTACTAGGTGCTAGCAATTCCCAGGTATGGGCGACCACGTCCCGAATCCGGAGACAACCGCATCTTCATGAAATCCGAGCGAGCCACGCGCAAGCTGGCGCCCTCGGACTCGGAGATCAAGACTACCGGGCTCTTCGACAGCTCCTGGCTTGATGAGTGCAGCCACAGAGAACTTGCTCGAAACGTCTCGTGCCTGCGCTAACCAGTCTGATGCCCAGTCGTCTGCTGCTCGCGACTGCACGGCCTGCACAACTTCCACACTGTCCTAGCTGTGCCCGGCTCTGTGACAGTGTCTTGTTCAAACTCTCATTCTTTAAGAGCGCGGATGCCTTTCTTTGAGAGCCTTGCTTCGGGCTTCTGCTCCACAGCCTGCCGAAGCCCCTACCCGCTTCTTCTGACAGTCTCTCCACACTCCGCACGTTCCAGCCTGGGCCGAACTCGGGCCGTGCAGAAGGCAGCGGAGGCCTCAGCATAAGACGGCCATGGAACTTGCCATTACATCTTACATCTTGTTGCTGCTGCTGTGTCACACAAGCCACGGCACATAGCCAGACCACGGTCAGGCGTGGCACCCGAATCCTTCAAAACCGATCTTAGCACGTCGGTAAGCAAGCGCACTATCCTGGTCACAGCTACTTGCTCGGTCCTGGTGCGGCCACTCGCGCGGCCCCACGGCATCACGGCAGCTTGAAAGTGGCTCACTGCTCACTGGTCGGATTGGTTAAGAGTAGAGCCCGGGCCCTGCCATCGGACAGGAGCCAGCATATTCACAGACTGTAAACTGGTCATCTTAACTGCTGACGGACAACGCGGCTGGATCTGCATGCATTTCGTTCGCCCTAGGCACCGCTTGTGGTAGTGGGCCCAAGGGATCGGAAAATGCAGCCGTGATTCAGACGGCTTGATCCCTGTAAGCCGGCAGAGCACAGAGGCACGGAAGATATTCACTGCATTTCTCACACACGCGGCTTCGCATCTTTAGCCACTTTAACCAGAAGCTCAGTTGCTGGGCATCCCGACCCAAGCTCTCTGCATCGCTGTGCCAGCTGTGGCAAAGTCAACTGGCCACGGCTTTCTGGATCCTGCTCGAAGGGAACCCTACAACTTTTCCTGAAGCAGCTTCATGCAGGCATGCACAAGGGATATGAGAAGAAACCAGGAAGTTTCGGGACATCTCGGGTTTTGTTCAAAGCACTACGGCGCCCTTGGACTACACGCCCACACAAGATCTCTCAAGGAGGACGTCTTGTCTAGAATCCACACGGTACATGACGTACCCAGGCAGCCAACACCAGTGCAAGCGCTCGGTCCAGAAGGTAGCGCCTTGGCCAAGGCTTGCAAACCCCTTGAGGCGGCTCTCAAGCTGCCGGCTATGCGCGGGGCCAGGCACGAGCGTAGTTGCCTCCTGGCAAGGACTTGAGCGACGGCATCTCCTAATGCATGAATGGCTCAGGCGAGCCTCTCGCAAGAAGCATCTTCTTGAACTCACCTTTGGCTGGTGGCTCAAAAGCTTCGTGACACCACGTTCCCTATCAGCTCAGGCCCTCACCAATGATTTTGTCACCAGCTGGGCCAATCGCACTGCCATCGAGAACGAGCAAGACTGATAGATTTTTATTCTTATTGCATGTCGTGACAGTTGCAGGCCTGGCAATCGACTTGGGCATGGCCGGTTGCACTCTGGCTTTCGGAGGTGTCTTCGACTGGGGCTCAGCTTCCTGCAGCTTTCAGGGAATTCTCCATGCTCGGAGTTCTAGAGTGCAGACTACAAGTAGAGTGGCATGGCAACTTGTCAGATACAGCCCCGAGCGTCATCTAGAAGGCTACAGTCCTCGAAGCTTCTTATGTTCTCCAGCCAGAAATTGTCATCCTGCGCTATCCTGATGAGCTGTGCCCGCTGGTGCGCCTGTCTGCGTGCAATGAGCCGTGATGACTGCTGCTTGAAGTGTACCCGGGCCATCCCGGGCCTCACTGGCTGCAGGGTTGGTGCTGCTGGCTGCCATGCGCTTCTGTGCAATGAACTTCGCCGATGAGTCCTCGGCCATCGAGCAGCCTACGGGAAACCCTGACACGTCATGTCTCGGCTTCCCTGAAGATCAAGCTGAGAAGGCAGCCTGCGTTCTCTTTACAGCAGCCATCCACTCTTTCCTGCCGGACACTTTTCGGGAATGTGGTAAAAGGCAGACAAGTGCAGTAAGCTAGAACAGCTCATGTTTGCCAGCGTTCCTCTGCAATTGAGCTTGCTCTTTTGCTGCTGCTTGAGCCTGCTGGAGCAAATGGCTTCCTGCAGCCGGGAATTGCCAAGATGCTGTCAGACTAAAGTTGCCCTAACTGGGCCCTAAGGTAAGGCCCTAAGCGTCCTGCCTTGTACTTGTGAAACCGCTTCCACGGGTTTCTTCTTCACCCCGGCGGCCAGGGCACGAGCCTGCTGGATCTCCCGGCGCGCGGTGCCTCAAGCGCAGCTGCAAGCACTTGCGAAACCCATCATCTCCTTTTTCACCAACATGCTTCAGAGATGCTGCACTTTGTGGACGCTGCCGGGCTGGAAGCTCGCACGTACCTTGGCAGTGCTCTGCGGTCCGCACTGCAGACGAAAAATAGTTGTCTGCAATCCTGCGTCGCGTGCACTCTTGGGCTCGCAGAATTGGTGCGCAGCTTGTCTGCCTCACCACATCAGTGGCAGCGTCGCAGGTCATTGCACCGTTTCCTGAGAAACGTATAGGCCTTCTTCTTGGCCTCGGCTGTGAGAGGTGGTGTGTTCGACCTTCGCGTGCGTGCTCCTGGCGGCTCTCTTCGCCACCAGCTGCTCGAGTTGAAAAACGGAAAGTGAACTGAACGTCCGTCCTCTCGCGCTGCAGTGCGAAGGCCCTGTGAAAGGCTGAGGGGATGTACTCCGGGAGTTCGGTCGAGGTGTCACCCTTGGCGTTGCTGAGGCTGTGTCACCTGGATCTTAAGTAACTTGACATGTGAAACATTGGGAAAGCCTCCAGAGCTGCAGTATTTTCCTTTTGGTGACCCAAGGCTCTGCTCCGGGCTCCGGGGTCCAGATTCAAGGGGGGAAGAGAGCCTGGAGAGAGTTCGGCACATATCGCAAGGCACATCACCGCGGCCAGCAAGGAGCGACGGTCACCAAGACATGTTTCCCACGCACAAGCAACTTGCCGCCAGCATTTGTGCTGGAGCCCTACTAGGGAAGCCGCGATGGATGTCTTCATAACAAGCTCGGAGTGGCTTTCTGTTTTGCTCGAGACCACCAAAATGTCCAGTAGAACACAGAAACACATGAAGGCAGAGGCAGGAAGCTAAAGCAACACGTAATTTCAGGCATGGAAAGGTTGCGAAGAAGTTAGAAGACGACATCGAAGAATGAGAACACGAAGTTGGTCCCCGATTCGTTGCGAATGGGATTGTTCCACTGCGTTTTGAAACAGCTCCGGGTGAGATTTTCACAAATGGATTTGGAGGTAAAGCTCATGATGTTGCAATAGTCTGATACTGATACCCGTAAACCCAACGTAACCCGTCTTGGATCCTACAAAAACTAAGCTCTCAGCAGAACTCTATGCACACTCCTTTGCAGATAGAGTCGAGTGGCCTTGCGGAAGTCCTTTGCCGGGATGCTTGATTGAGTCATTGGCTTGAACTGCATCAGGCCGAGTACCTGCCGGACATGCTGCTTTGAGACCTTCTGTAGGCCCTTTGCTTTCATGTGGCGCTCAAAACTCCAGGCCTGTGCGCTTCGCGGCTGCCGCGGCTGCCTGGCTAGGAAGCACCAGTCTTGACAGCGAAGGGAAATGTTCCAGACCTCTCTGGGGCTTGCTGCTCTGAGATGCTCGGGCCTCGAAGCTGCAGCATCACAGTCACGACAGTGCAGCGGATCACCCAAGGAAACTCTTTGGCATCAGGCCTAGGCGGTGGGCTTTCACTCGGTTGATGTCGTGGGACACGCCTGACAGGCAGGCTGCCGCCACCACCTTAGACGTGTGTGTGTGTGTGTGTGTCCATTCGGGACCCGTCTGACCCTAGACCATTGCTTCCACTGAGAGTGGGCTGTACATCCATGCATTGGCTTGTTGCCTTGGGGTTGACTGGATTCGCGCTCCTCAAGCCTTAAGCAACTCTGATGGCCACAACAAGTTTGAAGGCGACGTTGGAACTGGCTGCTGCGATCAAATTTGTCCAGAGTGATGAAGCTAATCTGCATATGGACATCAACAACAACAACGACGGCAGCAGCAGCCGCAGCTTGTAAGAAACAATCGGCAGGACACCGATGAATTGCCAGGCCACTGCTAGAGCTCGAAGCCCTCCGTTCCACTCCGGCACCTGGCAGCAATGAGCGAAGACCTGCACAAAGAGGAAGCGTAACCTGAAACCCTGCAACTGAAAGGCCCTAAACCCTAGTCCTGTTCTTTGCAGGCCTCCAGCAAGCCTCGCCAGGTTGGGCTCCGGCTGCTGAGCAAATTCGTTCATGGGCAGTCATCCCGGAAGCGTCGACCCGCAATAAAAAAGTGTAGCGCTGTAGGCTATTCCCCGTAAGTGAGCACGGCCGATGTGACGTGCACGGCATCCCAGGCTTCTCAGAGCCTTGTCTTAGCCAAGTCATATTATCATGTCAAGTTCACTTTAAGCCGAATTGACGGCTTGACCGTCGCGTTCAAAACTACTGCTTTGTCAGGTGTGGCCCAATGCGAGGCATCAGCTTCCCGGAAGAATGACGGTGCAACACCTCTTGTCATAACACAGCCGACCAATCCTAGAAAAAGCAACGCTACTACCCGACCCTAGCTCACCAAGCACCAAACCTTACAACATGCCTGCAATGAAGTGCACCGTACCCAAGAACTTGGGAAAAGCAAACGTTGATACGTTGGTCCCAGGGTTCCCGATCGAGCGAGAAAAGAAGCGGAAAGGACTTTTCCGAACATCTCACAAGGCTTCTGCTCAGACTTTTCCTCACTTCCTCAGGAAGCAGTGGTCGAAGCACAACTTCTGCGAACGAAATTTGTGCGATGCTGTGACGGAGCTGGGTGCACAACTTGGCTGGCTTTTTCGGACGGTATGTTCTGCTCAAGTGGGGGCGAGGATACCTCATCACATGACTAAGTGTAAGTGCAAAGAGCACCTCTACCGCGAATTGCTGCGGCCGAGCCTGATTCCCGTCTCGTCTTTCGGAGGGTCTTCGTCGGGACCCAGCTCCACGCCTGTCCTGCTTGCTCGCTGGAGCTGGGGCCAGGGCTGGTAGGAGCAACTTGCAAAGCGTCTCCGGAGGTAAGTCCTGTAGAAATGTAGCCTGCGATCCACGTCGGTCGTGATCGTCTTGAAGCGAGAGCGCTTCGGCTCGTAGGGTGGTCGCCTCGTCGCTTATGTCTGAAGGCGTCCGATGCAGGGCTGCGACAGGGGCTCTCAATCGCCAAGTCACTTCACTCCATACCTTGATCGAGAACTCCTGAGTTGCTATCGGCACGATGGTGCTGGAGGAGCCAAAGCAAGCCTGTGACAAGCCTGGGGGACGGACTTGCGATTCTTGACTGGAAGAAGGTCGTAGAGTCCACGCATGCATGTGTAGTTGCATCCTGCTGAAGCATGACGCCGTGGACAGTGCTGCACGAAGTTTTCGGCAGTCACCACACAGGGATTCAGAAGCCAGGAGTGCTAACTGCGTGAAGAATATGCAAGCGGCTCCAGGCACATCCTTCCGTTTGCCACCTCTGACCATGACGACGGAGTGAACCTGGCCCGGCCGCCGGCCGTCTAGACTTCTGTTGGCTGTAAAGAACAGAGAAACTCGGAGCAATGTCTTGCAAGTGCTCGAGACTCGAGATCCCCAAAAACCACACTTTCAGGCTTTCAGGGGCCTGCAGGTTGTGGCCAATGCCTGGAATATAGGCCTCCAGCAACACGAGACTTCGGCGAAGAACGGACAACTTGAGTTCGACTCCCAACATGTCCAGGTGCAGTTCGGCCTTTACCACGCGTCCGTTCGAGAGCCGGACATATGCAACCTTGGCAGCTTCTAGGCTGAGCTGAATACACAGGCTGCCTATACCCAGGGAGCCCAATACCCCTTATTCAAGGTGCAACGGGACGTCATGGCACGTATGATTTTAGGACATTTAAGAATTTAAGGTCTATTCCTTGATTGAGGGGTGCTGGGCTCTTTGGGTATAGTTGTTCAATCCAGCCGCCTTTCGAAGACCAGAATTGGGCTTTCTCGGGAACTGTACGAAGACCTTCATGCAAGCAAAACATTTCCGAGCATCTCGGCAGACAGACTCCGCCGGTTGCCTTGGTGCAAACGCCTTTCCGGTTTCCAGCCCCCTCCAACCACTTCGACTTGGAATTGAAGTCCCAGTTCGGGATCTCAGTTTAAGGCAAGCACCAAACATGTGGTAGAACTGTGTGAATCACATCCAGCTTGGAGCCGGACCATCTTTGGCCTGCGCTTGTAAAAGAGGCGCCCGTGAAGGTTCCTGCACAGGGCTCCACCGATTGACAAACACAATGCTTTTGTACCTTCGATCCAAATTTCGAAGTGTCTCTCCTGGTGCTGAAGGAGCGTCTGCCCTGACAGTTGCTAGCCACCGGGGGGCTGAGCATGGAGAAGCGAGCCATTGGCATTGGCAGTTCGCGTCTCTGACAGAGGGAAGACGCTCGCGCTGTGAGCGCATTGGGCTCCGCAGTGACTGAGGCCAGCCCTCGCCCTGCAATGCAGGGTTTGAAGACTTGCCGGGTCACCCGGTTGCCAATCTGACAACATCGGCTGGCAACTCGAGAGAGCATGGCTCAGCACCCGCGGTGTGGATCCATCGCCCTGCCCTAGCTGTTAGGTGCTCCGTGAAGCATAGCTAAACTTGCAGCTGTAACTGTTTGAGTAACTGAGAGTGACTACCTGCCATGTTGCTGATCTGATCCGTTCGAAAGTTGCCACGGCCTGTGTCTCAGTCGCTGAAGACTCCACAAGAAGGCAGGACAGCAGCAACACTCTTCCGTCAATTCAGAGGTGTTGCTTCGACGGTTTTCTAACCAGACAGCCCTCTGAAGCTGGATGAATACATTCTCAATCAGCACCCATCTCCATGATGCGCTTGAAACTACTTGACCTTGCCAGCTCTTGCAAGCCTCCCATGATTCCAGACAGCATGTGTGAACTGGAAGCCCCTGTACGCTCACCTCCTTAAGGTCCCCAGAAACGCGAGGGCATCGCCTCTTTTCTACCTGAACGGGTCTAAGACACCTCGTTGCCACCGCTCGGGCCCGACCCTGCGCACGTCCACGACGAGGCGCAGAAGGACCAGCTCTTGGCTCACGCTCTCGGCGGAGTTGACGGAGTCCGGATCCTCCACGGTGCAGAGGCAGCGCACTTCCAGCAGGCCAAGGCTCTCGAGAGCCGAGGCCGGCAGCGCGTCCGGCGGCACGCCGGACACGAAGAGCTCCACGCTGAAAGAAGACCCGCGCCCGTCGTCCTCGCTTGCGTCGATGCGGTCCACCGGCAGCAACACTGGCACCTGGTGGTGCACGAGGTCTGCCAGGAACTTCACCTGCCACTGCACCTTTGGCAGCGGCGCCTCTGATCGCAGGTCGATCTCAATGCGGAAGGGCGCATCCAGAGCACAGATAGTTGGGTCAACAGCAACACGGACTACCTGACAGTGCAGGCAACATGAACCATCATGGTGTCTGGTTTGTCACCGAATGGCCTCTATGTCAGCAGCAGTGGCAGCAGCACGCTGCATCTCGGCCTCATAGTGGAGTGCACTGGACGAGAGGACGATTCATGCCGTTACCAGCGTGTCGAAACTGAGCACAGCTTGAGAACCAGGCCATTGCCGGAAGTCTCGTGTCGGGC
This sequence comes from Symbiodinium sp. clade A Y106, assembly GCA_003297005.1. Classification (NCBI taxonomy): domain Eukaryota; class Dinophyceae; order Suessiales; family Symbiodiniaceae; genus Symbiodinium; species Symbiodinium sp. clade A. The sequence continues at coordinate 77,509 of BGNK01000291.1, read as the reverse complement.
CATTTTCCGTAAGCTACGCATGTCGCAACTCGAGCAGCTGACAGAGAGTCACCATCTTTGGGAACGTCCATTAGAGCGGCCTATGCCTCCGCAAGCAGGTAAAGCTTCACCAAGTTTCATACAGTATGTCGCATGGACATGGCCACCTCCTGGCTGTTTTCGCAAGCAATCAGCATGTGTGGTTGCACGCATGGACATTAACGGCTGGCCACCCGAGGCTGCAATCAGGACTGGATGCTAAAATGCTCACAGCCTGAATGCTCGGGGTACCAGATGCCGCAGCTCGAACATGTCCAGCGACCACCCTAACCAAATCCTGCTTGCAATCGCATCCATCGCACATATGTTGCACGACACCATTCGGGCCAGACACTGCTGAACAATGGGCTGTGTGAAAGCGGCGGCAGAAGCTAAGCAAGGCTAGACCCTAGTCTGAAACAGAAACTGGAGATGCGAGACATCAGATTCACTCGAAGACATCCTCCACAGGATCTTCCGGAAGCTCGTTCGCCTGCGGTGGCTCGCGAACGGAATGCAATAGAGAGCAGCACTTTGATGCATTTGCGGCTCTCATTGCGGGCCTTCTTGCGCTCTTCTCTCTCTGCTTTGTCGTTGAGCTTCTTTACCTCGGGGACGAAAGGTTGCAGCGGGTTGCAGCAGTGGTAGGTGGGCAAGGCAAAGCAGGCACTACAGCGCTCGCATCTCGTTTTGCTGTTGGACTTGGGAGATGTCGGGTTGGGTTGGCATGGCTTGGCACCCGAACCGCCACAGCCCAGTTTGTCATGGGGGGTGGCTTTGTCCAAACAGCGCGACGAGGGCTCATCAGCTACATGGTGTCGGGATATTAACATGGCGTCGAAAGTGGCCGAGAGGGTCACGACTGCCACAGAAAGAGCTTTTGGAGTGACTGTGATGTGGGATTAGAGGGAGCTACTACAGTAGGCGGCCGAGGGGCCTGTCCTGTGTACTTGCAGTTCGTCGCTACAAGCCGGGCAATTCTTTGGACGCTTAGATGCTTAGATGTGACACGGAACGGAGGAGAGCGCCGTAGCAGTCTGGTTTTCCACATTCGGGATTCGCAAGCGACGTTCTGCGTCTTTTCGATGCTAAAACCAAAACTGCTAAAGCTTGTTTAGCTGCTATAATCTGTGTCGACACGGGAGTCTTCGCATTGGCGCGGTGTTCCGACGAGTGTAAGCTCCACTAAGAAACTGTCGGAAAAGCAGAAAGCCAAAGTCATGAACATGAAAATCGGCTTTCACGCTTCACACCACAAGCCCCAGAAAGCCGATCACAAGCTAGCCAGATCAGTCCAAGCAACGTAAGGGTTCTTGAGCAACTTCCTTGCCTGTGCCAAAAGCACTGTCCACTTGACTCAGCAACGAACCCCACAGCAGCCACTTCAAGGGTGCCGATTGCAAGGCTCTGCCAGCCTGAACCCGCAAGGCCGTGGGCGACATGTAGTGAGGGTTCAGGTACCTGCCAAAGAAGCACAGGCCAGAAGTCTTTGCTGGCATCTGAGAATCCAACAAAAGGCTCACAAGGTTTGCCCATTGAAGCTTCCACCCAAGATTCTGATAGGGTCCAGGACGAAGCGAGGGCCAATCTCGGTGAGGACCTGCAGTGAGATTCTTGTGGGAGGGCCAGGGCCCGCAAGGGCCCACAAGGTCTGCGGCCTGCTTCTCAGGCTTGTTGTTATCCTCTGGCGTTTCCGGCGAGATTTGGTAGTGCCTGAACCTGAGTGCTGAATCTTCGGAAGACTCGGCTTCCTAGATGCTTCAGGACGGAGCCAAATCTTCTTGTCCAGCCTCGATGTGCGCAACAGCTCGCGCAATGAAGCTGCGAATGTAATCCAAGTGCTGCCCAGCAGCCAGTAGAAGCACATGATGTGATCATGGAACGGCTTGCTCTTGGGATGATTTCGTGGAGTACCAAAGACCTGACACACAACCACAGAGCCTGGAGACTCCGGCTTCCATCGGCTTCCCAAGCGGCCTGGATAAACAAGCCTTTGACAAGCTTCAGGTATGACACCTCACTGAAGCTTTTGTCAAAGTACCTGCCAGTAAAACGGGTGAGAAAGCTATACCACCAGGTGAAAAAGTGAGGCGCAGTCTGAAATTTCACTATCTGCGAAGAGTCACATGATCGGCCGGCTTCCCAACAGGCAGTTCCCAGCCTTAGCCAGTCCAAGAAGTCAAGTTCGTTGAGCTTGAGAATACCGAGCGGGAGACTAGTCTGACCTCCTGCGTAGTGTGGATGTTCAACACCTGGCAAAACAGCACCGCGACACACCACTGCGTACAACTATGAATATGATGCATGAGCCTGAAACTTCATGGTGGGGCCAGATGGCACTCGTCCAACCCAAAGGTACCTTTAGGGGCAGTCTCTGCATCTGCAGACGGCCTGTCCCTATTCCCAGAATTTCCCAGAAACTCTGTAATTGTCGCAGTGGGGAAAAGCACAACCGTGCTCACTCTACGTCTTGTACAGTTCGGGATCATCTGGAGCTGAAACACTCCAGCCACCGGCTAGACACTACTCTCGCAAGTCGACAGCTTGTCCATCACATCAATCAAAGTCTAAGTCGTCCCAGTGCACTTTCAACTTCCGATGTCAAACAGCCCTTCAGGCGCACAAGTCTTCTCGTTTTCGAGCTTCGAAGAACACGACATTGTTGCAGTTCTTCAGCTCGCAGATCTGCATAAGCTTCGCTGGTGGCCATGAATAACACTCGCCCATGTCGTGAATCCAAGCCTCATTGATCTCGTTGAAGTTCGATCGTTTCTCAAACTTTGGTTCCTGGCAATCGTAAACTAGAGCACAAGGCAGACTGACTGTGCGTCTCTTCAACCGAGAATTCTGCAAGGGTGACGGATTTGTGGTGGGGCAAAAGCTTGCGAAGGTCGTCGCACAAATGGCGAAACCTTCAGTCAACACGAGCCACACGACAAACACTCCGGACAAAGTTGGTCCCATTGCTGGTCGACGCGACTCCGCTTCAGAGTGTCCCGGCCTTGCTGTGACTCCGCGACTGCAGAATACAAGCGTTCGCTGCTTGTTCCGCCATCTGGTGTCTTTCTGGATATACCTGCAGCGATACTCTGCTACTCTCATGCTCGCACGGTATCGCAGGAGAGAAATGGAGAGAATACTACTTCCCGCACTTCCCAAATCTTTGAGGTAACCTGTGCTTTACATCACGTCTGCTGCCAAGGCACGCGGCATCAGCCATGAGGTACCTATCCGATAACCACTTGAAGGGAAGGGATTGGGGCATGCAGCACTACAGAATGCACGATTCACGCCCAGCTGGGCAAAGCACGGGTCTGGCTTCGCCGCGGCGTCGCCCACCTGCATCCGGTCAGATGGGTGTTGGAGCTTAAGGGTCCAGAGCAGCACAAGTCAAGGGCAGACTCTTTGACAGAAGCGCCCGCAAGGTGCGACGTCAATGCGAAGCATCGTTGCCATGGCCCCGCTGGCCATTCCCCTTCACATCAGGGGTTCCTCCCGAAAGCTGCTGAGCTCTGTCTGGCAAGGTGTGGCAGAGCGCGATTACGACCATCACCGCGACGATCGATTCCTTCGCCACGTCGTCGGGCGGCGCTCTGCACCACAGCGTCGGCCAGAATGGGTGTGCCCAGTACGAAGTGGAGGCCCTGCTGGTGTTCGCTCTAGTGCCAGAACGATCTCAGCTGGATGGATGGGATGTAAAAAAGTGGTGCAGTGTAAGCACTACCTTGGAATCCGTGTAACACTGCCAGGCGAGAAAACTGAGGCCGGGGCCCCTGCTGCAAAGGTCGGCTCGTTCGCTGCTTGAGCTGGCTGAAGATTGCATGGTATGGCGAGCAGTGAAGGTCCGTATCATTGACCATCGACCAAACTTGCCAGCCACTGGCACTTCCCGTGAGTGCAGGCTGCGCTGGGTCTCTACAGCTCCTGAGCACGCAATCCCCTGACTCCAGTGCGCGTCCAGGTGAAAAGTTCACGGTGTTGCAGCGCTGATTTTGTGTACAGCTGCGCTTGCAGTCTTCTGCCGACGTCCCGTCTCCGTGCTGCAGGTACTGGCAATCCACGCCCAGCGCCACCTGGTCTTTGGCCCATGAGAGCCATGGGTAGGAGTCGTCGCCCGCTGCGTTTCGGCGTTTTCGGCCCCAACCCCGGTGGAAGTCAAAGAAGCAGGCGGCTTCTTCGAGCTTTTGCTTCATCTTCGCGATCCTTTCCAGAGGAATGCTGCGCAGGTAGCTCAGGAGCTCCGGGCCGACCTTATCCTCCGGCCACTTGATGCTCAGGGCCTCAGAGCTTTGAGGCTTAGGGAATCGGGCTCTTCTTGAGCAGTCGCTTCTTCTCATGCCGAAATCAGGGGCCAGGGCTGGCCAGTCGACAACATTCTGGAAGGGGACGTCCAAGAAGTCAGATATGATTACAGGAATGCCTAGCAGCTGGCACTTTCTCACCGTCGACCGTCAGCTCATGTCATTGGCACTTAGCACCACATGCGTAGGCGAATGATCGGAAAACTCAGCTTGTCAAGCGAGACACAACCAAAGAAGAAGCTCTCGTAGAGGTGAATAGTCCATGCCTGGCACAGGAATCTGTCCTGTCTATTTACTTGTTCAGCAGGGCAGCCATCATTGCAAGCCGTTTGGTCTGGATGCTTGTTTTAGGTGCCGTACCGAAGAGCCACGAGGAACCAAGCAGAAATGGGTTCTCCCCATCCCTGCAAGCGGTCCGGCTGGCAAGCAAGACTGGTAGGATCACACAGCAAAAAAGAAGGAACCTGGCAAAAGAACCGAAGCAGTCATTCCTGTAGCCCAGGTGCTCTGGAAGAAGTCCGACACAGGACCACCAACGCTGCAGTCGGGTATGCCAGTGAAAGACTCCAGGATTTGGGTGCGCACCTGTCGAGGTCGACATGGGTACACCATACCTGCGGACCTGACACTACGAAAGCACACAACGACAGAGCCAGTGGAACATTCTTGCACTTTTCACTCGCAATGCGCGCTGCAATCGGAGTATCATTCATTGCCAGCAGCCTTTCTGCAAGCTCTGCACCTGGGCGAAAGCTGGTGCAATTCCAAGAGGATCAAAGCCCTGTGGCAAGCTGAAACATACTCTCTCGGGTTCATGCTTGACCAACTTGATGCCCTTCTGCGCGCTTGAGCAACTCTGTGAGCAATCGATGGACGACTGGCAACCTTGAAAGCAGTCTCGTTTGAGTTTATCTCTCCTTCCTCTTGCTGATACAGCAGGGAGATTGAGAACCTCCACAGATCTGCCCCCACAAACCTGCTCCTTCCAAGGAGCAGTAGACGCGGAGGTCTGCGACTCCCATGTTGTCAGCTGCATCCTGCGGCGCAGAGGCGTGTGCGCCCAGTAAATCGCTTCAAAGGCGAGTCTGGGTCCTGAACCACGTTGGCCTGGGCTCCACACACCGTCTCTCCAGGAGGGCAACGAAGTTCTTCGGACCAGGCAGCCTGCGGCACTGGCACTCTCCGCAGATTTCTACATGGGCATCCATCTTTGTTGTCCTTTGTGCATGAGATTCTGAGTCAGCGACAACAAAAGCATACGCAGCAAGAATGTGCAGACAGAACAATGCAAGATCAGCACTCGACGACACGACTGGGTTTTTCTCAATACATTCTCAATATCGAAAGTTACAGTCGCACGAAGGTTATAGGCGAACCAACTGCACACCTTTCTCTACCCACGCACGGGTCGCGGCAAAAGCCATACTCAGACTCTACTGCACGCGAGCTTGTGCCAACACGAGCAAGAACGGCAGGCTGGTCACGGTGCTGCGATACCACAGCTGGCTAGCCAGTAAGCGAAGCTCGCTGTACTCAGGGAACCCTGGTCAACACTTCATGACTTTGCCTCCTCGGTGGTTGAGAAGTTGAGTTTGGAGACGGCGCTGAGGTCGGAGGCTCCTCCGTTGCCAGGACACAGCCGCGTTACCCACAACTGTCCTCACTGTGTCAACTGTCATCTTCAGCTCAAGGATCGGCAGCTGAACTCCAATCCAGTAATGCCCGCATTGTCTAAGCCGCTCCTGCACAGCGACTACTGCAGCTGTCAAGGTCGTGACGTTCAAATCAACATGATATATACAATGGCATAACGTATCGCAACATTCATGTAATTCACAATTCCGGAACCTGGGGCTGCGTCCCTGCGAGCGGAAGCCGTACACCGCCTGGCCTCAAACACTTCACAATGCCATCAAAAAGCTTGCGAGCTGTGATGAGCTGTGAGCCTGCCGGGCAGCTGGTCCAGTTTGACCACTCCCCATCAGGTCCTTCTGCAGTGGCAACCTCGCACGAAATGCGCCAACCCCGAGTAGAGAGAGACGAATGAGCTTCCCGCCTTGGTGCCGTCACTGCACTGGAATCTCAAGGCGTTCACACCGCTCTCGTCGACGGAAGGCGAAAGGAGCGCCTCTCATCAAGACTGCCGGGTGGAATTCTACCTTGCCGCTTCTCCATGCTCTCTCTCTCTCTCTCTCTCTATTTTTCTCTCTCTCTCGGTCCTTCATCTTCTTGATCTGAGCGCCGGTGACCTCGGTGAGAATTCGCTCGGAGTCGCCGGCGGCCGTCTGAAGCCCTGTGAGGCTGAAGCATATGCCCCAGCTGGGCAGGTTGCACCGGCGCCCCAGAAGCCGAGGCCTGCGACCCGTGACTCGAGAGGCGACCGGCGCTGTGCAAAGAAAGAGGCGGCGCCTTCCATGCTGCTCGGAGTCATCATTGCTGACACATCTTTTCGTGAGATGGTCCCCAGGTCGTAGCCTGGCACGTTGTCTCGTCTTGCGTTCCTATGCAAGTCGCAGGCATGAAGCACTACGGAGCCTGTGCGAGCCAGGCGCAGGGATTCGGCTTTCGTCATGAACTCATCCTCTGACCTGGTCGATCGGTCGTGCTGGAAAGAGTTTTCCACAGCAGCCAGCCAAATAAGTCCAATGCTGATGGTAGCGCTCCCATAAGCGCTCAACTTCGTCTGCAGACTTGCCTTGCCTGGCATCTGCACCAGCAAGATCGAACGTAGCTCGCTTCTTGCACAGCCTGTCATGGAGCTCCAGACTGAATTCCTCGTCGGACACGACGCCATCTTTGTTCACATCTGCACGATCCCACTCCTGCATAAAAATCACGGTACAATTGCTCTGTCACGGCGTCGTCAAGCGATAGAAGTAAGACAGGGTGACACGATTCCTGGCTCAAGCGTTTCTCGGTGATTCGTCTCTGGTCCAGGTTCACCTCAGTTGGGAGTGTAATTGCACGACTACACTTGCGACAGCAGCAGAAATCTAACCCTTACCATCACATTCCAATCGCAAACATGTCTTGGGCATTCCTTTACACGCTCTTGCCGGCAGGCCACACGTTGTTCCAGATACCTGCTGACTGCTAAGCAGAGAGCGAAAGCAAAGACGCTTGAGAAGGGGCTGCAGCACCTGCCTGGACACGTACGCAGGAACCTGGTCAACCGTTGCCACGGCCTGGACAGAAGTAGCAGCCAAAGGGAAACAAAGGATGGACTCATCTAAATTTGAGTTTGGGATGCCTTTTACAAGCATCGACTGTCATTGGTGCACGGAACTTTTCCGTCACCACAGCTCAGCGAGCACAACGAAGAGCAAACTCGCAGGATCAAAGCATTGGCCTCTGCCTCTCCACTCGAAAGCCGATCCTGCGGTGGACTCACCCTAAACTGACGCGCTGCGCAGCTGAACTAGGCCTTGGGTGCCATCAATAGATAGCTCGCGCTTCAAGCTGCCAACAACCTGGAGCGAAGGTCAGAAGCTTGCAATGGATTCGGCTCCCTGCTTGAGAAGACGCGAAATCCGAGTACCCATGGTTCGGTAGCCGACAGCACCTCTTCTGCATCTGGGTAGCTGGAGGGCCCTTGCCTGGCCGCAATCGATCTGGCTTGGCGATGAGGCGACGCTTGTCCTTGGTGACCAGGTGCGTCAGCCGATACAGACTCCCAATGACACTGTAAGATGCAAGCTATGTTGATGAGCGGTGATGCACCATCCGGATTGTCCAGACCGCCACCTTCACCTGGCGAGGGGTCAGGCAATGACGCTATATCAGCTGCAGGAATGGAAACTTGCCGGGAAGGCCGACGCCGCTATTGCCTCTAATCCAGTCACTCAAGAAGCAAACTGATCACAGCTCAAGACTGCCATTGAAGAAGCCTCGTGGCGGCTGCTGCGGAAACGTTCGCTGTCTGATCTTCTTTGATGGCATCCAGTCCTTGCAAGACCGTCGAAAACACGCAGCATTAGGCTCAGGCGCTGCTTAAGCAAGCTTACACAAGCAAGCATGCATGCCAACTTTGCCGTCAAAGGATCCGGTGCCATTGGGGGAGTGCCATCTTCTAGCAGTGGCAATCTTTCCCCAGCGGGAGCAGCTGGCCTGGTTGCACGAGCATGCACGACAACAGCGCTTGGAAGTGCACACAAACTGCAGCGGTGGATCCTAGGCTGTACTATACTATACAAAACTACACTATACCTTCCTATGCCCTGCTTCTCCACACTATACTATGCGATCCACTTGAGGAGCCACGAATCGGCAGCCCTTAGCCAAGGACGCGGCATTGCACCCGTGAGAGAGGCATGCTGCGCCACTCCGTCGAGCCGATCCATGGGCGCCTCGCTTAGCAGCCAGGGAGTACGCGAAGAAAGGGCGAGTACTGTAATGTATTTGCTTTGGCTAGTCTTACTACTCTTGCTGTTCTTGATGATCTTGCTATTCTTACTCGTCTTTACTCAAAAGGATCCCTGTTACTATGATTGCCTTTGCTACAATTGCTACTCCTCCTCCTGCTGCTGCTGCTCCTGCTTCTAGTACTGCTAGTACTGCTAGTATTGCTACTACTCTTATTGCTCCTCTTGTCTTCTTACACTTATGACAGCTGTTACCATAAAGAAGTCAATAGAAGACATCGGGAGAGGTAGAATCAACGATGGCAAACGTGAACAGTCCAATGATAAAGGGTTCTTCTTCCAGCCGCACCTGTCTGGGACATACCAGCATTTACAAGAAGCAAGCCAAGCTTCTCCAGCAACCCCAGGAGGAAGACACCAATCAAAGCAGAAACTCGACATTTCCAGAATCAACGACCCTCGGGCATGGGGAGAGGCGCAAAGACAGTGCTACTTCGTGCAGGCTCTCGTTTGTCAGATGCTCTGCGGAGGCTTTGCGATCTCCAACCAGAAACTCGAAACCCGTGAACGAGCACCAAGGGGTAGGAAGACGTATCAGCTGACAAAAATGGATCAGGACAATGCGGGGATCAGGTCAGGGCAAACGGCTCAGGAAACGCTATATATATATATGTATATATGTATATATGTATATATGTATATATGTATATATGTATATATGTATATGTGTATATATATATACACACATGTATATATATATATGTACGACAAAAGTAGTATGGTTTCCTGATCAGATTGGTCTCATCCTGTGATCTGACTCGTGGAGCCGATTCCTGCGGCTGATTCGAACCCTGTCGGACCTGATACCTGCAGCTTCCAGCACCAAGGAAGCCACACCCGAAATGGCCAAGCCCCAGACCGCCGAAACGACGTGTCGAACGCCGGACGACTGACAACATCGCGAAGTCTCCCCGTATCAGCAGTCATGGAAGTAGCAGTGGAGGCAGCAAGCCCTCAACCCCAAGCGCAATGATAATGCTGCCAAATGCCCAAACCGGAGACCTGAACAGAAGCACGGCGCTTACAAAGTCTAAACGCTGGAAAAACTGTGCGCCTCAATCGTGCAGCCGAACGAGCGTCACACCCGAGTACGGCATGAGATCGAGAGACACGGACGAAGGGGTCGGCAGTAGCAAGCCGTGAACCCTGAACACTGCGGGTGGCCCGGCAGCAAATGCAGTCCTCCCTGCTCGAAGCAAAACCTCGCTATTGCAACCATAAGCCATACAGAGCAGAGAAAGAGTGGCAACACCTCAATCACCAAGCATGGACTACCCAATCCCCCAACACAAACCGGAGTGGCAAAGCCTCAATCAACCTGCGAGGAGAGAAGAATTGAAAGTGGGACACATCCTGAACCCGAGGAGTGAGATCCGCAAGGGAAAGGGGAGCCCATGCGAACCCGACTCAAAAGATGTATGCTTGCATGGTAGTCTTAGGATGTGGCGGTCGGATCCATGTCTCCGAGCACGAAGATGCGTGGCTTATGGTTCACCTCGTCACCAGAAGCAGAAAACATTCGAAGTCAGATAACAAAGGTGAAGCCACATGCAACATTTTAAACCACAATTCTGCCAGTGGCACCCAGTCTGCATTGCCAACTGGAGCATCATGGAAGCTACGTCCAAAGAGCCTCCAAGGAGCAGTATTTCAAGCACGCCAAAGTTGCTCCACTTGCGAACTGCCTTGGCACACTTCTCCCGGCGGCCACGGTATGTGCCTCTGCTACCAGAACCTCAGAAGCCACGAACATAAAGCAGTCAAAGGTGAGCAAGGGTAAGAGGCCTTGTCGGCCACCTGGCGCAGGCTTGGCCGAACCTCCCCGCAGATCATCCAGACGCATGTGCACGCTTCGCATACTCTGTTTCGGAAGGAAGTTGTAGGGTTTCCATGCCAAAAACAAGAATAAGAAGATCAACGGCAAGCATCGCTCCTTCTGCGGGGCTGCTGCCTTCACTGCCTCGCATGTCGCTGGGCGTCGTGGCTTCAGGCTCTTAAGCTGCTGAAGTGGCTGGGGTGCGGGCCACGAGGCCGAATGCCAGAAACAACACATTCGAAACAGAGTATGTCATCACACGCAACGCAGTCCGTCCACCTGACTCCAAAGCACTTGCATCATCGAACTTAGCTCAGTTCTGAGACGACCCGGCCTAGTTGGTCATCGAAGGCAGCATACACCTGCTGCCTACTACGTTAACAACGAGCCAGCCGCACGGCAGCTGCTTGAGCCAATGGCTGCACAGAGTCTTCATATGATTATTGCTTTTTCATGTTGCTTCTTATCGATACTACTACTACTACTACTGCTACTGCTACTACTACTACTACTCCTACTACTACTACTACTACTACTGCTACTACTACTACTACTACTGCTACTACTACTACTACTACTACTACTACTGCTACTACTACTACTACTACTAAGGGTCTCGGCAGGAGCCTGAGCTTGCAGGTAGCTCCTTCTCACAACATGGGGGTTGCCGTGCTTTTTATCTTTCTGATGGCACGCATCATGCAAGCTGGAACTACGGATGATGACAGCGCAGCAGTCACAGCCACCGTATTCGAGAGTAGTACTATTACTATTATTGTTCCTACTATTCTTACTATTACTATTATACCATTTTTCCTATTATTACTATTCTAGAACTATTCTTACTATTACTACTACTATTCTAGCATTACTATTATTACTACTATTACTAGCATTACCAGCATTACGAGTATTACGAGTATTACTAGTAGTACTAGTATTACGATACCATTATTGCTAATTATTGCTGCTGTTGCTATTAATACTACGATTCACTACTAAGAATAGTATTAGTATTGCTATCATTGGCATTGCTATCATTGATACTGGTTCTATTGTTGTTATCAATAGTATGACCATTGGAGCAAAACTGATACTACTATCAGGTTCACATTGACATCCTGTGCCGCTCCAAAACCTTTCGGGCAAATGCTACTTCCCGAATGTTGAAGCAACAGGCGGAGCCTTAGCCTTGTGTGCCACATAAAGGCCGTGATTCCCAGGATGATTTCCATGGAACACCATCCTTGGACGAAGGGCCAGTGCATACAGCGAAAGGGCGACCAACCGTGCAAGCCGGGCGCAGGAAACCGCGCTCATTCGTAGGTTTGTTGACCATTCGCATCGCGTCAATCCGCCAACCTAGGTCCACCAACAAAAAACAGGTAGCTCTGAATAAAACAGGACGAACACGCACGGAGAGACTTGAGCCAAAGGCAAACAACGAGGGGAAAGGACCTCCAGCATCTTGGCACTTCTGTGCTGAGGCAGCAGCGGTCAATGTAACCTGGTATCATGATGTCCTTCCAGGGTGAATACCACCTGTTCTGGCCGGAGAGAGCTTACAAAGACGGTCCACACTGCGAGCAGGAAGCTAAGAGGAGAGCCGTGGAAGATCGTCATTGATTTGCCAAGATTCAACCTCTGCATGACTAGCAGGACAGTCATGACACAATTGGAGACAAATGTGGCGCTTTTCTGCACTTCTCTGTGCGACGATTGTCGACGGGATGCGTTGCATGATGCACGGAACGAACTAAAGCTGAGCAGCTCCCCGAGGATTGCTGCAACGGGTCTCGGAAGTTTGAGGTAAGGACTGGAGCATACTGGAGCATCTGCCGGGGTCTACGGGACCCCGTGCTCGTACGTACGCATAGAGATGCTCGCCAGCCATCGGCGTGATTGCACACAACAGTGCTCTCTTGATGCAGCCACGTGATCGAGCACCCTCCCCTCATGCCTACTACTGTCCTTTGACTCTTCAAGTAAGATCTGTCCGCTGTTCGTGACCAGTGGGCACAACGTAGCCCACACAAGCGAATCCGAATCCGCAACCGACAGCACAAATCTAGACTGGTTCTGAATGTTCGACATGGAACTTGTTTGCTTGCTCTCTGACACGATGAGTTCTCGTGCGTAATTGACTCGCCCGGGACGTCTCGATGCCGGTCGTACTCCGTATGGCACAGAGCACGCACTACGCTCAAGTCAGACTTCTGTTGATGTTGTGCCGCAGCTGCCGTGGTGAAAACCCTGAGTAGATTGCTAAAATAAGCCTCTGGACCTTCGAAACCTTGAAACCTCCCAAAACAAGTTTCTGGATCTGGAACCTTAGAAATCAGTCGACCACACAAACATCCCAAAATCAACGACAAGGTGCCCCACTGCCTAGTAGTAGCATACACAGCGAAGTGCAACAGATGTGCAACAATCCCAGGCGGCCGTCTCAACTTGACTGATCTGCGACCGACCATGATCATATGTGCTTCGGAATGTAAGTGGACATACTAAACGTATAAGGGACTGCGCAGGACAGGCGTGCTGCTCGCGATGCAGGTCACAATTCTCTTGAGGCCGTCACTGTGAGGAGTATTGTGTTGCGAAGTGGAGCAAGATGCTTCCAAGATGGCAAGTTCGCCTTACACGAGCACGACAGATGCCCTTTGGGAGTCGCCGATGCTGCGTTAGATCTTTCCGCGCGCACCGAGACGACAAAGAAATGATCTTGTCCTCGCCGCCGCGCAAGATGTGAGAATCTGGCAGACACCACTTGATGCAGCTGCTGCCTTGTGTGTCATGTTGAACTTGAGGCACATGCTCAGAGTCGTCTGCATGAGCTCGTTTCTCAAGAAAACTGTTGTACCTGGTTCAATGTCTGCAGCGCTCCGTGCCTTGGACAATGCGCAAGAGCATTGACAGGGTCACTGGTCGCCATGGTAAGCTGGAATGAAGAAGAGGTCTGCAGTCTCCGGATCCTTGGATGCACAGGAACTGAAGCTTCGCGCTTCAAGGCGGCTGCTGAGCCTGCACGATGCAGGAGGCGCGCTCCAGATAGGAATGCATGTGCGTCGCTGCAGCCATCATCCCGGAGCCTTCTGATCTACACGGCTCCATGATCCCCGAAAGCTCTTCGGCTGGCTCACCGTGCCTGTAATCAATCGCCGCTGTGTCAAGTCCGAGGTTGAGTTGTACATAAAGACCTTGTCATGGCTTCAGATGTGAGCTTGCAAGCCCCCCCCACCGGCATGCAACCAAAGTCAAGCAGGCTTCGTCGATGTAAGAGAGTTGCACGCAGCTGCGATGCCCCACATTCGTTGTCTTCGTGTCCAAGAAGCTGCCTGCGCCGCAGCACATCACAGCTTGTGAACAAGTGCTGATGCTTGTTCCCTACTTGAAATTGAACACAGCAGTAGCTGGAATTCCCGTGATCCACATATACCCCTTGGCAGACATTCCTTCGGTGCAACTTAGGATGTGGAATAACAAACCTTGCTCTCCCTCTCTTCTTCTTCAGCACAGTCAAACGAACTGGGGAGTTCTTCTTCAGCACAAGCAGGGGACCATTCAAGCGGCCCCCCCTGCGTTTCCGGGGAATTCTTCCTTCCTCCCTTCCCCCGGGTCTAAGTCCGGTTGCCCGGACCCACGGCTGGGCGCCCCCTTCCCTTCTGCTTTCAGAGAGCAAAGGGCATTCCCCCAAACCCTGAACACTAACCTGCATCCCGGCCTGTTTGCCACGCCGCCTGTGGCTAAGTCCTAAGCCTCTGCGACCACCGAACCCCACGACTTGTTCTGTGCGACGTCAGTTACTTGCTAGTTAGTTCGGGTTCCGGGAAATTCTCTCTCTCTCTCTCTCTCTCCCTCTCTTTCTTTCGGAAGGGTTGAAGCAAGGGCAGACCCCTTGCCTCGGCGCGTCAGCGCCCCCCCCAAATGTTTTGGGGAAGCCAGGAGTGAAAGAAAAGCCGAAGCAGATCAGGCGCAAAATCACAGAAAACACCAATAGAACAGCAAGATAGATACAGTTGCTCAGGATCTGCCTCTCGAGTTTGCCCCATGGAAAAGGTACCGGTCAAGTAATTACAGGCANACAGAAAACACCAATAGAACAGCAAGATAGATACAGTTGCTCAGGATCTGCCTCTCGAGTTTGCCCCATGGAAAAGGTACCGGTCAAGTAATTACAGGCATCTGTGCGATATGATACATAGCCTCAGGTAGGAGGCGGGGTTTCGAGGAATATGGAAGGCTCCAGCGGCCCGTCTGAAAGCAAAGTTAAAGGGAAAGAAGAGGGCTTTCCACCCGTGTTCGGTNTGCGATATGATACATAGCCTCAGGTAGGAGGCGGGGTTTCGAGGAATATGGAAGGCTCCAGCGGCCCGTCTGAAAGCAAAGTTAAAGGGAAAGAAGAGGGCTTTCCACCCGTGTTCGGTGTTTAACGCAGTTGGAGAGAACTCAAGGCTTTGAGCGAGAGTTTGAAAACATATGCATGCCGGTACGTAATTAAGAAAAGTTTTTTGCCGAGAGGCACGGTCTTCGGGCAGGGATTTTCCCGCTGAAGCTTAGTGAAAGCAAAAGGCGTCGACTCACGGCTTCACTGCACTCAGTACTCACCCTTGGCGAACCACTTGCTTTGGTGTCGTTGCTTGGTTGGGGCTCCCTCTCTCTCTCTCTCTTTCTTTCGCCAGGGCTCTCTCTCNGTCGACTCACGGCTTCACTGCACTCAGTACTCACCCTTGGCGAACCACTTGCTTTGGTGTCGTTGCTTGGTTGGGGCTCCCTCTCTCTCTCTCTCTTTCTTTCGCCAGGGCTCTCTCTCTCTCTCTCTCTTTCGGAAGGGTTGAAGCAAGGGCAGACCCCTTGCCTCAGCGCGTCAGCGCCCCCCCAAATGTTTTGGGGAAGCCAGGAGTGAAAGAAAAGCCGAGGCAGATCAGGCGCAAAATCACAGAAAACACCAATAGAACAGCAAGATAGATACAGTTGCTCAGGATCTGCCTCNAAAAGGTACCGGTCAAGTAATTACAGGCATCTGTGCGATATGATACATGGCCTCAGGTAGGAGGCGGGTTTTCGAGGAATATGGAAGGCTCCAGCGGCCCGTCTGAAAGCAAAGTTAAAAGGAAAGAAGAGGGCTTTCACCCCTGTTCGGTGTTTAACGCAGTTGGAGAGAACTCAAGGCTTTGAGCGAGAGTTTGAAAACACATGTATGTCGGTACGCAATTAAGAAAAGTTTTGTGCCGAGAGGCACGGTCTTCGGGCAGGGATTTTCCCGCTGAAGCTTAGTGAAAGCAAAAGGCGTCGACTCACGGCTTCACTGCACTCTTAGTACTCACCCTTGGCGAACCACTTGCTTTGGTCTTGCCGAGGTTGGGGAAAGGTGTCCTTCCGGCGGATCTTTTCTGGGAGCTCGGTGGTGGTAGTGGTGGTACCGTCCCAACCATGGCGGGATATGGAAATGTCAGGGCCACTGTGATCCTGCGGCTTCGGCGGAGGACTCAAGCCTTCCCCCGCTCGAAGGGACGTCCACCCGGCAGGTCTGCTGCTCCCAACAGCAGGCCCACCGGGCCGCCCTCGAGCGCCCCCCCATAGGGAAGCGGCGGGTCGACTTGAGCCAAAATGGCTACTCTCTCTCTCTCTTTGCTTTGCTTTGGTCGGGGCTTGGGGCGGGAGCAGTCCTCCCTCCCTCTCTCTCTCTCTCTCTCTCTCTCTATCTATCTCTATCTATTTCCTGGGCATAGGGACGCGTCAGCGCTCGCTGGATCGGGCGCTGCAGCTGGCAATATGAGCACGTGTTCGGCCTGTAGCCGAAAAACTTTGTTGGATCAAGCGGCCAGCCAGATTCCTGAAGGGCATCGACTGATCTCGAAAATCTTCTCCAACCAGTCTTTCACTAGTCTTTCATATCGTCACAACGCTGGATAAGGCTAGTAGGGCCCCTGTCCGTTTCGGGCACACACCCGCTGGTCCTCGACGAGCTCGGAAAACTGGAAGAACAAGCCGTCAGCAATGGCCTTATCAAGCTGATGCTGCAGGTTCAGATATTGCAATCGATAACATAAGCCTCCAGTTCCCGCGCTCGTTCCAAACCCTCCTGCCCGTTCGGTGCAATGGAATTTGTCTCGACTCTCGACATGGATTGCCGCCGGCTCCTCGGAATCGACCAGGGCGAGCGTCAACCAGATAAGGGAGATAACGCCGAACACACAGTCCTGCATGTGTGAAGTAATTATATGAAGTACATGTAAGGCGACAACTACTACACAAAGAGTTCCTTGACGGCATTTTCTAGGTCTGGGAGCACCTGTGACGAAAAGTAACCATGCGTCGAAGTAGACGGACACAACACGTCGCCTCGCG
Organism: Symbiodinium sp. clade A Y106; assembly: GCA_003297005.1. NCBI lineage: Eukaryota > Dinophyceae > Suessiales > Symbiodiniaceae > Symbiodinium > Symbiodinium sp. clade A. The sequence goes on along the minus strand of BGNK01000291.1, from coordinate 60,602 downwards.
GTTCATGATCTGACGGAATTCGTTCAAGTTGTCCTCAAGATCTTGAAAGCACCGAGATCCCTCGTGTCTCAAGCAGTCTGCTGATGCCTCGCCTCCTTCCGAAACATGCCAGTGAGACAGATCGCGGATCCACACTGCGGCCATCCTCTCTGCCTCAAACATGTGCTGACAATGTGCAGGATGTCCACTTGCGGTGATTTCAACTGCCGCATCTTATCGCAGTGAGTAGCATCCACCTTAACTGACCGAACACACCAAACCCAAAGCCTGCCATGTCAATCTCCAGGATATATTTGACCTCATCCCAAGTGTCCTTCTTCGCTCGGCCTGAACAAAACAAGACTTCGATCACACGCTGCAAGTAGCGTATTGAGAATGCAAGGCTTGCCGAACTGAACCTAGGCCTCGCGCTGAAGGATCCATCACAACCGTTGAAGGCAAGCGAGGGCAAGACTCTGCTTGCCTCAGCCAGAAGCCACAACCCACCGGTGCAAAGCCTGCGTCCCTTCACCGGCGAACAGCCCGTGCAGGCAAGCCGAAGGTTACCAGAGACTCTCACTGCAGCAGCGCACGCGATGAGCCGCACGCTCCGTGCCTCCGTAACATCACTGACATGACCAAGAACGGCACATCAAAAAAGCTTCTCATTGAACGGCCCCGGCAAGACCAAGTGCTAGTTCTGACTCAGCTTCACTCGAAAGGTAATGCTGAGCTCTTGGCTGCCATCCCATGGCTAGCGGCTGCTGGCAAGAAGGTCTTGCGGGCTGTCGCCAGCTGATGGCACCATTGGGGTTTGCAACCCACTACCGATAGAGAAAATACAGGAAACAACCGAAGTTGGATTTGCGTGAACTCCTGCGCGGGTTCATTGGCATAGTCACTATCACTATCTCAGCTTGCAAACCTCGCGACTCAAACGTGCGCATATCCCTACACATTGAGCTTGAGGTCTCGACCAAAAGCACTGGGCCAAAGAGGGATCGCAGACGAGACAAGCGAGTCGTGATCGGGCCTCCTCTTCAGCCTGGGCCTCCTGCAGGGCAACTTCTCTCCATGTTCGCAAAAAGGCTGTGTCGGCTGTGCAATCTTATGCAGCTCCTTCTCCTCTTGCTCTTGCTCGGCTGCTTCTGCCTTGACGGCATCCACGTCCAGATCTGCTGCCGTGAATTGCTGCTCCTGACATTGCACACAGCAGTGACACAAGGCGTGGCCCACCGCCTCTGAGGTACGGGATTTCAAGGTCCCCGGGCTTCAAAACACAGGGCTACACATTTTGCAGATCCCGCCATTTCTTTTTCCTTTCTGAGCACGCGATGATTGCGATGACCGGGCAGCCGTTGAGGAGCGGTGCCTGTCTTGGAGCTGCAATTAGACAGACAGATTCCTCCCTGCTCTTTCTGCTTCGGCTGCAGCTGCTTCCTCCGACTCCACCATGTGCGGCAGAACTCCGAAAGGACTCCACCGCGCGCCACAGAATGCCAAGTCCTTTGCTGAAGGGGGCCGGTACTTCCAGCATCTGCATCCCCACATAGGAATCTGCGTAAGGACCCGCGCGACAGAGTGTCGGCGTCAGTGTCACCTGCTCGCCTGGTCCTTGCCTTGGTCTCTTCACGTCTCTTCTCTTCTCTCTCTCCTTCGGTCCCAGCGGCTCCTCGACGCCGTTTCGGCCGTTTCGGGGGCTGAGGCCCCCTCGGGCCTCAGCTCCCTCGTCTCCGTCTCCGTCGTCGTGTCGGCGTCAGTGCCAGCGCCAGCCGGGCCAGCCGCCTGGCTCCATCGGCTTCGGCGCCCCGCGGTCTCCGCCTTCGGGTAGGCAGCGGAAGCGGCGGCGGGAGCGGCAGCGGCCCTTGAAGCTTCTGCCAACTCAGCAGCAGTTTCGTGCGAGCTACTCGCTGCAGTACTCGCTTGCGCACTTTCCACAGCCTTACTCTGCAGTTTTTCCTTCTGCTTAGCCTCCACTTTCTCCCTGATGCTTGCTGCCTCTCTGGCGATGTGCGTCGGCACGGCCACAAGCTCTTTCTTGCTCAGTCCGGCCTCCTTCTTGCTCTCGGACATCTGCAGGCGTACCATGCGCTTCTGCGCTCGCAGCAAGTCCGTTTGGTTCTCGGCATCCCGAAGCTCTGCGCCGACATCCACCTGGGTCTTCTCCGTCGCCAAGGATCGCGCCACAGACTCCAAGCTGCGGTTCACAGCAGACTTCTCTGGCCTGTGGAGTTCTCCCGCCTTCCGTTGGGCATGCACCTTTCTTAGTCGAGATTCCTCCTGGAGAAGGAAGTCGGGTATCTCAACGCCAACTGTATGCCTCTCCAGAGACCCTTCTGATCTCACGTGCTGCACCGCGTGACCATGCTTCTCAAGCTCTTCGGCAACGACCAAACGGCCGTCCGCACGCCAATCTTCCTCTTGACCCAGAAAGGCGGTTCGCCCATGGTGCTTGGCTCGCCACACCAATTCCACGAGGATGTGCTGAACCTCATCACTTTCCAGGTGCTTAAGTGTACCCCATGCTGTCTCCCGCCCTACCGCAACGTGACGATAGTGAATGCCACGCTGGCGGCAGTTTGATTTGAAGACGCGGATCTCAAAATGTGGTTGCTGGCATCGAACCTCGTCGCGATAGTCCGTCGGCCGAAAATCATATACAACTCTAATGGAATGTAGTGATAAAAGCTCGAAGAACTGCTTCTCTGTTTGAGCTGCGACGCCAAGAGAGTATATGGTTTGGGCACCAAGCATGTCCAAATTTAGATTGGCTCGTCGGAAAGAATTGTGCATCAGATCACCGTATCCGTCCCATGCTTTTTCTGCATCGTCCACATCGAGCAGCTTTTGGTACTCGTCGAACTGCTGTTGAAGCTGATCGGGACTTTCTCGCTGAAGCTCCTCCATCTGAAGCTTTCGTGCAAGAATTGCATCGGCGGCATCCATGTCTGCATCAGCCTCGTCAACATCACCTTCCGCAGATGTGCCCAGCAGCTCGGCAAATCCGCCGGTCAATGCTTCGATGGCTTGCTCCACATCTCCGCAGAGCTGAAGGGCACTGCGAGATGCATCAGCGTCAAAGCCCATGCCCATCAGAATCTGCAAGCCCTGCAAGTCCCCGCCCCCATCGTCTGTCGGGTTTCCATCTTCAGCATCTTCCCAGTCTGCATCTCCGTGCACAGGATACCAGCGCTCGTCGTCCTCCTCTTCTGCATCTTCAGTCTGAGCTGACGGGGCTTGATGTACATGTTTGCTATCGCGTTTCTGCGGCGTGAAGGGAACCGAAATGCGAAGGCTTCCCTCGCTGATTTCCGGCATGGTAGGAACCCCATGGCGCTGGGGACCGATAACGATCAGGTCTCCTTCCTGCATAAGTATGGGGACCTTGTCCACCATCATAATTCGCTCGGCCCCAAGCGCAACTCGCGCACTCCAGAAAACATGCCGGTGGCTGCCAACACTCGCATCGCCATCCGAAAACCAATACATGGCTGCGCCATGATCAGGGTCTTGAATCCCGACCTGTTGGTGGATCTTCTGCACCAGCAAGTCCAATCTGGGCACCACTGAGCGCTGGTAGGAAGCCGATTTCATAGTCATCATCTTCATTTTGCCCTCTCGGTCGTAGCGTAGGAAGTAGGAAGCTGTCCGGAAATCCTTTGTTTCCGATGCACCCTGCTTCCAAGCTGTGAAGCCAGAGACGATCTCGTCGTACAGCCCAGCTGTGTCTGTGAAAAACCCTCGCAAGACTTCTACTCCACGCCACATGTGAGTGCGGTCTGCCTGTTTGCCACCTTTGCCACCTGCCATTGTGGTTGCCAAGTATTGGTGAACACCTGGAGGTCTCGGCACTGCCAACGGCTCCAGCTGCCACCAGCGAGCTACAAATCGTTCAGACCGTCCGACATCCTTCGCGATGTCTGCTTTCGACCAGCCCTGCTTCCGAAGATGGATGGCTCGCAAGCGGTCCTGGTACTCACCATGTGCCGTCGAGGTGTTCGACTCGAAGGTTCCGCTCCACGCGAGGTGCGCATCGTCGAATTCAGCTGTGCACTCCTCGCCAAACCTTGCGGGACAAACTGCTCAAGTTGCGATCTGCATCCATCACACCAAATATTGCAAAAATGATCAAGGAACATTGAGCAAGAGGCTATTGCTGCTACTTCTTGCTGTATGCAAATTCTTGTGATGAAAACCTCCCGGCGACGGCTTTCTCGGTTCAGGAAAGGCTTCTACTAGCGTGACTAGCATTACCAACTCACACCGTCGCCTGCACGGGCTTTTTTAAGGCACTGAAGCTATTCGAGGCCCGAGGCGCTCTCGATACGTGTATCGCCTGAAGCCCGGAGAAGCCTCCTCCGGAACGGAGCCGGAGACTGCTGGATACATGGGGGCAAGAGGGCAATAGAGGGCAGGATCGCAAAATGCTCGTCACAGCTACACGACTCGTGACATTGGCAGCTACTGTCTTTGAGAAGCACCCAATTTTACCGCCTGCGTCTAGAGATACATGTGAAATGTCGACGGAAGACTTTAAATGTCGATGGAAGGCAATTGAAAATCTCGTAGATGTCTCATACTGAAGCTGGAGCCAGACAAAGGACCGTTCTAGGGAAAGGGCCGCCGACAAATGCCAAACTGCGGCCCCAAAGTCCACAAGAAGTCCCACAACAGCCCATCAATCGCCTGCAGGAGAGTTGGACAAGCAACACTGGCCTCCTCCAAGTCGTCCTCGGAGAAATCCGCCCCTCCCGCCTTCTTCTTCCCTGGTCGCCTGACAGGAACACCGAATGCATCCGAAGTCCCGTGTCAAGGGGTCCCACGACATTGCTCTGAGGCAACGACTTGCCACCCCCTGTGGCTTTTCCTCAAGCAAAAAACAGGATGAGCTTGTGGCATGGTCAAAGGAAGATGAGTCAAAACTAACATGCCGAGAAGCTTTTGTTCGACTTTCCCATCACTTGGCCTCAGCAGAAACGGAAGCAGCCCTCAGAGTTGCACAGTTGCCACAGAGTTCTCACTCCTTCCCGATGGCTCTGGCTCAAGGGACTCGAAGCATGTTTGCAGTTCTCCAGCGGGAGTGCTGAAATCGAACCCAAGTTCACTGGAAGATGTAAGCCACCACAGTGCTTCCACACTCCAGTCTACCCCCGCTAAATCATATCAGAGAATGAACTGTGTTGCTGGAGCATCCTTCCCTTGACGATGCAGCGTGTGTGCCGGCCATGTTGACCTCCTCCCACACCAAAGATCACATGTGCTCAACTGTGTGACATCTGCGGCAGCACGAAGACTGGGATCCTGGATTTGGCGCTGCAGCGTCTCTCTACCAGGGGAATCTACAAGAGCAGGCTCCGGTACATTTTCTTCGCATGTGCTCCAACAGGAGTCTTGCAGTTCAACATTGGTGCCAAAGAAACTCAGAATGACACAAAGCGATAGCTCCCCATGTTCACTTGAATCGGCGGATGGTTTGGTGGCCACTTACTTTCGTTGGACCCTCCCGCTGGTGAGCGTGGGTTGGTCCTCTGTTTTGCTGTTGGCACCGATATGTCAGCGTAGTGTTCGCCGCTCTCTCCGTTGTTGCGCCAGTTCCCGCCATGATCGCGCGCAGGACCCCACATGACTTCAAGTCCTTCACAGGTAGCAGTAGAAGTGTTCAGATCCTCCATGTGTCTGCATGAGCCTCTCCGTGTCTTGCTTTCGAGTCACTGCAGCCTTTGCTGCATCTCGGGTTTTGATGTGAAGCGTCTCTCCCTCTCTTTCTGGGGCTCTTTCTCTCCCTCTAAACCCGAGAGCAGGGCTCAAGAAGAGCGTCCGCAGCGTCGGCGCAGTTTTCACCCGCTGGGCCCAGCTCTAGCCGAGCCAAAGATGTCAGAAGCAAAACGTATGTCTGGCAGAGTCTGGCACGAGAGCAGACTTGATCGCGTCGACAGCACCTAGAAGGTACCCGTCCGGCAAGATCGCCACGATATGGCCTTTCACAACCTTCGAGCGGCTTTAGACCGGAAAAGCCTGGTGAAACTAAACGCGGCACTGGCATTTACCCTGTGCACAACGCTCTGTTGCAAATGCAAGGTGGCATACCTGCACTGGTAGGATTCGGAAGTCGTGCTATGCATCGGGGCTGCGCAGGAACTCCACCAACTAAACTCGCATGGCAAGGCTTATATCCGCCTTCGGACGTCACGAGCAGCGACAGCCTCTGCATCGTCTTGCTCGTCACTAGCCTTGTCTTTGAGGGGCAAGGCCGCAAACGGAAAGGGCATGAGCCCTTGCTTCTGCCGCCTTTGGCGGCAAATTGCATCATCCTCCACCTGACGCACAAGAAGATCGTGCTCAAATTCTGCAACGGTGCCACGGTCACCATGGAAGTCATACACTCGTCCACCTCTGATCCAAAGAACCGGTGGTTCCTCTGCCTGGCTGTCTCTGCGGCCCCTGCAACTCCAAGCTTCCTTCGACACAAGGAGCACGTTGGGAATGGCTCCTTTGAACTTGATGGCCTCCTTGCCGAGGCCGTAAAACTGAACTAAAACACCGGCAACTTTTGACAGCTCCTCGTCACAAGGTGCATCCAAATAATTCTCACTATCTGCAAGCAGCCGGCTGGAGGGCGCGAGAAGACAAGCCTCTTCTGGCTGATTGTTGGAATGAATATTCCATGCATCCACCGCATCATCATCCGAATTTGTCATCTCTGTATTTGCGGAACGGTGCCCCCGTCGAACCTTGCGTCGCACACCGACGTCTGGTGCGTTCTCGGTCCTGCGAGCCACCACCTCCCGATACCTGAATTGGCGATAGTCGAACTCCGCTTCACTGCCTTCTGCCTCGCTGGCAGACCATTCTTCCTCCTGCCACAGCTGTGACCAAATGTGGGAAAGTGCACGGCTTGTTCTCTCGACGTCCTCCCATGGAGCTTCAGAGCTCTCTGGAGGGCAGAAAGGGCTTGCAGCTGCATGCCCGCTGACCTGATCGTGTGGAGCTGCCGTCCCCACAAGTTATCTTGCCTGGTCTCTATCTTTGCCGAAGTGACGAGCAGAGGAGTCCAGCCAAGAAAGGCGCCCTCAGTAGGAACTTCAGATGCCGCTCGTTATGGGGAGTGCTTGCAGCTTGCACACCAAGAACCCGGACTTAAGCACCAGACAATGCTGGGAGCAACAGCATCTGGGCTCGAATCTGCGGCTGTTGGGGAGACCTGTGCCAGCAAATGACTGGCAACCACCGTCGTGGTGATTCCCCAGCCCTCATCGCATAAACCTTGACGCGTTCCTCATACATACTACATTGGAAGTTGGAAGAGGAAATGCTGCCTCGGGGATTGCTTGGCGGATGTCCCGATTGTTCAATATCCTGACATACCAGGGGGCACAGCAAAGTCACGCTCTGAAACCACCCTTTGGCCCAAAGTTCTGGTCGTGGCCTTCGAGGGTCGTGGCCTTGTAGCACCAGATCGCTATCACCTGCGATGGACACAGTTTAGCGAAGGGCGGAGTCACTGGCCAAGAGACTGCCTCCCGCAGCTGCTGAAGGCTCCGGGCTGATGCGATCCATGCGGGACTTGGATGGCCGTGGGCAGGAACAAAGCCGTGATCACAAGGCAGCCCCGTCTCACGACAAGAATTTCAGGCCAGAGCAAGCGTCTTGGCCCGCACCACCCGTGAAGGCTTCTTGATGCCAGATGCCACCAAGCCTCCGTGGGCAGAAAGAAACTGCGGAGATTCTCGGCACCGAGGCCGAGGGCGGCTAAAGCGGCTAAAGGCTGAGAGCGACTGAGAGATGCGCTCTGTTTCGCCGCAGCCAAGGCCGCTTCTCGGCAACTTGGCGCTGCGGACGCACCGTAAAAGACCATGTTGTTGGCCTGGGCAGGTCCACTTCCCGCCACATGCCCACCGAGAACTCTGCAAAAATCATTGACAGTTCGTTCAAGCTTCTCTGGGCGGCCGGCAGGTGTTGCTTCCGTTGCGCACGGAAGGCCGGTCGGAATCACAGGCGACCTAAACTCAACGGACACTGCGCTTCAGCTTCGCCTGGGACTCGGGACCCAGCATGTCCAGGTTCGCTCCGCGGCGAGCCGAAGCAGACCTGAAAAGAGTCGTTCTTCTTTGCCTGCTTCCACTTCCATTTGGCTGCTGTGCTGTTTCGGACGCTCGGGTTTTTGTCGTCAAGGGTCCACCAGCTTTGGGTGTCGCGCTGTCACTACAACTGCAGAGGGCCGTCCAAAGGTCAGAGGAACCCACTGCGGTGTACCTCTCTCATGCATCATCCTCGTCTCCTCCTTTGACACTGATCGTGTAAAACCTCGGGCATCTGGCTGGCGCACATGCACGAGAATATTCCCTGTTTGCTTCCAAGTGACTGCTTCGCGAAGTCCAGATCAGGATCCCGGTAGGAGGTCACAAAGCCGAACACAAACCTTGACACAGACCCAATCCAGCAACCAAGCCACGCGCTACGCTTCTTGGCATAAGATGCAGCTGCGCAACTTCGACAGTGCTGCATCCATGAATGCACTTATCTGAAAATCCTGTGCGATCTCCTGGGCCAAGGCATGCTTAATTAACCTTCCAATAGTGCAGGGACGGGCTGTCCCACTACTGCCATGGCAGTCCTTCACAATCAAGCTTTTAAAGCGCCGTGGTAGCAGATAGGCATACCTTAGCAGGCTGGCAGCTGCAGCTCTGGTTGCGCAGGCTGCACCACGCTTGCTGCAGGATGGATCTTGTGATCACAACCCAACCGAGCTGCAGAACGGCACGGTCGAGAAGTTTAGCAAATAGCCCTTTCTCAAGGTCATTGAACTTATCAGCCACCACATCAATCTTTGTGTCCTTTCCAAGTCTCCGCTTGTCGATTTGGGGCCAAATTCGACTACTTTGAACATTCGATGGTCACCTGAGGCCTGGACGAAGCTTCCCAAATCTATCAGAATGGCACCGCCGTGGATGAGAGAATTTAACAAAGCTCGTCGCAGGCGAAGTGGCTCCATGTCCTGCTCAGTAACAGGTGCATGCGGCTGTGCCGAGTGTGCAGAAAGCCAGCGTCCTTCAGCTCCACGATGTTGAAAACCTTCATGTTTGCCCGCCAGAACTCAAACTGACGCCTACAGTGGCCTCTAAGACTGCTGCTTAGCGACTGCCGCACCCGAGTATTTGATAAAGGTGGAAGTGCGACCGGAGGGGTCTATGACAAACGGCCAACGGCCATCCTCCGCTCTCAAGCCACCAACATCTTTCAGCATCACATCCTCAGGTGTCGGGTCTTACACAGTCTTAAACATAACTACTTGCCTGACTCTTAAGAACCCCATCAAAAGTTTACACTGCTTTTTCGGAGCATCTGCAATGGCTTTGATGGGGACCGTGCGGTTAAAGCCTCTGGAGAAGTTGAGGATCAGCGGAAAGGGCTCTTCTTTCTCTTCTCCTGTAAAGGGGAGACAGACGGAGCACTTGGAGTATGGATACTCCTTTTCACGGCAATCCCAGTTCTGTTGGCTCCGAAAGCCGAAAGTTTAGGATTTAGGGCTCAGGGCCTCAGGGCCTCAGGGTTCAGGGTTTAGGGCAGTCTAGGGTTCAGGGTGTTTCTAGGCTGGCCTTCAGTCTGAGCTTCGGCCTCTTCCGACGGCTTGCCGTAGCCCTGAAGGAACTGCTTGCTGAACTCACCTGAGCCATTTTGAGCTTTCGCTATTCCCCCGGTTACGCTTATATGATCTTATATATGTCCTTCCAAGAGAACACACTGTTCAGGGTTCTAAGAATCTCAAAGCGCAGAGAAATGTTACTCCTTCCTGTTGTGTCCCCCAAGAGAGAATACACGACCGGATCCTTGTGTGCCGGGGGCATTGGTATTGCCCAAACCGTAAACCCAGTCTGGCGGCTTGCTTTCAGATGGCTGAATGGTCCGTCCTTGATCAGCGCATCCCCCTTCACAAGATCGATGTCATTCCAAACAAAGTCTTCGCTCACCTGTGTAAGGGGGGAACACATCACGCTCAAGCAGTTATGCACTCAGCCGTTAACATCGGAGAGTTCACTAGTACGCGGTGCTTGGCCCTTACAGCTCATTACTTCCAGCAGCTCCTTCGGATGCCTTGATTTCGTTCTCATGCTCAAAACAAGGTCAAGTCAGCAACCCAAAACACCCCGGAGCACAAAGGCAGCGAATGAAATCTCCAGTTCTATATGGTTCCCTTTTACCATGCGTCTCATTCGCTTAGCTCACGCACTCCGAGTCGAAGCGCCGCCCATGCAGCACACATCCGCACATGCTCCGCTCGCTCGTCTGTGCCGCACGCCGTCGGCACCCCGTGGCCACAGTCTTTTCCGTTCTTGAAATTTAAATTGCCGGGATCGGCTGGAATCCCTGCCCGAACCCCGGCGAATCACGCACCATTCGGCCCTATAGCGCCGCACCCCAAAATGCCGCCCCTCACACAAAACAAACCTACTCCCGCACCCCTCCTTTAACTGAAACGAGTTGTTGGGAAAAGTAGAAAGCAGAGCCGCCTCCAGGGTGTTGCTCAACTTCGGCAGGACAGACTCAAGCTCCTCCAACGAAGCGCAGTTGACCTGCACCTTGAAGCCTCTCAGCTTTCCAGCCGCTTTGGCTTCCTTCTCTTTCTTGGCCTGCTCAAGGTCGTTCATCTTTAACCTTGCCCGGGAAGCCTTCCATTCCCATTCCTGCGCGCTGCCTTCGAAGAGTTTTACCTGCGCTTCCGCTGACTCGATGAGCGGCTCCAGTTCCGCCAACTTCTCCGAGGCACCCTGCTCGACAAAAGATACCTTCTGCTGACGATAATCGACCAACAGCTTTCGAGCCCTTGCTAGCTCGCTCTTCGACACCTGCATCCGGCGCTCGGACTCTTCTAGGGAATCCACCAGCTCTTGCTGCTGCCTCTTGAACTTGGCTTTCTCCTCCTTCTCTGCATTCTTGGCAGCCTTTCTCTTGTCGTCTTTGATTCGGTCCGTGGACGCTGGGTCCCAACAAACCAAGTACTCACGCGACTGGGCATTGCTTGCTACATCGATGGGCCTTGCCCCTTGCTCGTCGCACTCCCGAGGATCACCACCTGACCGCAACAGTTGACGGATAAGCTCGTGATTGCCAGCATAGGCCGCGCGCCAAAGCCTGGGCTGCAGTCTGGCTTCAAAGGCAGAGGGGATGTGGAAGGATTCGGAGAAACAGTTCGAAAGCCAAGAGGAAGCCGCCGAAGTGCAGAAAAGAATGGTCGGGAATTCCAAAAACTTAGCTGGAGAATCGGAGCGTGTCGCCCTCGCATCGGGAGTGACGCGGAAAACTGAGTAAAACCCAACCCTAAAACAGAACAGACACTGGTTGGCAAACCCCAAAGGAACAAGATGTTGGCAGGCAGAACCCCCAACCCTTTAAGTAGACTGTGGGCGGCCACAAACCCCAAAATGCTAAAGGAAAAAATGGTTGGCAAGCCCCAAGCCCTGAAAGAAGATTCCCACGAGGCAAACCCCAAACCTTAAAACAAGATAAACAAAGAAAATATTCGTGGACACGAACACCAGACCCTAGAAGAGGAAGATCTTAGCTGGCAAACCCGAAGCCCTAGAACGAGACATTCGTCGACACACACGAAAACCCTAAAACAAGATCTTAGGTGGTATCAGCACGAGTGCGATTTGCTGTCTGAATCACCGGTGCTTCCCGGCTTTCGGAATCGGGGCCGCCGTGCTTTCCACATCTATTTTTGGGCGCTTGGCTCCTGGAGAGGCCTCCTACGACACTCGACATACTCTGCATATCTCCAGATGCCACCATGGGGCGGGGTCCGGCGATAGCGGCCGACCGAGTTGGGATCGCAGCCCTCGCCAATCAACATCTCAGCCACATCTTGCGCATTGCCGGCACACGCTTCAGAGAGAAGAGTTGTGCCGTGTTCATCCGTACATTCTGGCTCAACACCTTCATCCAGCAGCTTCAAGAGATTGTCTAGCTCATTGTCGAAAGCTGCCTCCATGGCCGCCTCTTTCAGCTTCTTGGCTGCAGCTTTCTTTTCCTCCTTTTCCAACTTTTTCTTGGCTTCTCTCTCGGCACGCTTCCCTAAGCATTTCAGGAACATCTTCTCCTGCTCTGCCAACTCAGCCGCCAAAGCCTCATCTGCGCCGTCCTCGTTCTCGCCCGCGACTGCTACAACGGCACCCGCGTCTGTCTCGCACGGAAAGGCATGAAGCTGTTTAACAGCTGCAGTCACCTTTGCGTGCTGATCAGCAGAGAGCGTGCTCGCTGCAGCTCTCAATTGCTCAGGCGTCGCGTGCTCCACATCTTTCAGGAGCGAAGCAGCAGATCCCATTTCGCAAAGTAAGGAAACGAAGTCGGTTAATACAATTTAGGTAAGCACTGGCGGCTCTAGCTTTGATGTAGAAGATGCCTGAGGAGCCGTGAGAGCCCTGCATAGCCCTGCACTCCATTGCTCAGATGAACCGCTTGCGAACAAACTGCTCACAGCGTGTGGAGTACCACAATGCCAGCCCATCTGCCTCGTTCTCCTCCTTGGAGGCGGGGGCCAACCAGACTGGCCCGAAGCTGCAGATCCTTCATGGCACGCAAGCGTGCCCCAGATGCATGCTCGCTTGCTTCAGCCGTGGGTTGCGGTCCTTTGGCAGCCGCAGAAGAGGGAGCCTCACTCAATTGCAGACATTAATCATTCAGCCAAAGAAACGGAAGTGCAACCCTGCCCTCCCTCCAAAAGCAAGTCGACTTGGGAGCACGAACTCAGCAATGGCTAAGCGACGCACTGACACGACAGGAGCTGCGGACAATTGTCGAGCAGGCCCAAACGGCAACACGGAGCTGATCGAATCCTGCAGCTCGGACAATTCTTTGCATCACTGTCGAATAGTGACCATAGAGGGGAGGAAATCGGAAAAGATACGAACCCTTGAGTTATGACGGGTGGCTCGGGTCTGGGGCCCAAGGCCAATGCGGAGGTGCGGGTGACTCTCATCGCCCAAAGCTGGCGGCTTGACAAGCCGGCAATGGGTTTGAGTCTTCAGCTACAGTTGATGTCGATCTGGACCCTGGCGACCGGACCAAACAATAAATAATGACAACCACCCAGAACCCAGATCCAGACACGAAAAAAAAAGATGCTTTAGTGATAACCTACAGACCTTCCCGAATGATAAATCAATGATAGGTAAACCGTAAACCCCTACCACAGGTCCCCCTCCCGGTGTCAACAAGCAAAAAACATCTTAAATCTATGAACTTTAAGCTCAGTAGGTGCCTTCGCTGCTGCAAGCTTTTGACATGTGCCTCATCGTACCCCATAGATACACTCAAGATATCGTGGTGTTGATGATTACAGATATCACATCATGCGCATCACTCTCGCATGTTATCCTTTGTGAAGCGGCTCAACATTGTCGTTGTACTCCATTTTCTCACTACTGTGTCTGTCGGTGTTGCGTTCTCAACATTGCCAACACTGCAGCATTGTCATCCAGAGCTTTACCGTGCCTGTAGCAATGGTGGTGTGTTCCACTTGTTTTGTCTCATTCTCCTCCTCTGCATCTAACTTCATGGTTGCCTTGCTCTTCCTTCTACCATGTCTCGCTTCACGCAACCTCTTACCAGTGGGACGATTGTACTGGCTTCTGCATCTATTAACATGGTTGTCCGATCTCTACTTTTACCACTAGTGTTGCTGTTTTGGGGAGACACCTCAGTTTCAACACTTCCCCAAATGATGCTGGGCCGGTAAACTAGGCCGATGCAATGGTGCAGGAAGCTTCATAATCTGGCCAATCCCAAACCTCGGCAAGCCCTAAACCCTAAAAATCACGGGGGTTTAAGTCAGCACTTCGACTATCTCAAAACAGAGATGTAGCCCATGGAGAGGTGGCAGCTTCTCTGGGCAAGCCCTTAACATGTTTTAGGTACCGGATCAGCCGAGGGCAAACCCTGAACCCTAAACAGAATGACGAGAAGGCAGAAGGTCAACCTTAACAGTAATGTTTGGCCAGCGGACACCAGACCTCACCGACGAGGATGAGGATGACGTGATGATGGGTGGGGAATGGTGGAGGCTTCGGTGGTCGGGCTTTTGTGTCCTAGGTGTGGCAGGCTTTGCCTTTTTTAGGTATGGCTAGCTGAGGGAGCATTGCACAATCGAGTCATTCCTCGAGTTCACTGCATGTCCGTGTGGCTGGCTGAGGGAACAACATGACCCTGCAAATTGTAATTTCCCAACGGTCTTCCACAACAGGAGGCGAAATCGAAGGATCTTGCGCGATTCCCCTTTAGCTTACCGCAAAGCTTGAGCCTGTCAAGTAACCATGATGGATGTACTTCCTTTCGACAAAACATCGAACAGAGCAGGCAAGCTCGACCTCAAAGGGAGTAACATACGTGCGACAAGACAGCGTCCCGCGATAGGGCGTTGTTGTGGAAGTTCTCCAAGTCCTGGCAGGAGCTCTTCGTCGACAATTTGCAAGTCTCCTAGCCGCTCTCTCAACCCGTGCCTCCTTCGTGAGCAAAACGGCTCGAGGAACCGCGACATGGGGCCGGGTAGGTCCATTTCTGCCTTGACAGGTCAGCTGCTCATGGGATTTCGCTAGAGACTACCTCGCCGACCTCAGGACAATGTAGAGCCGTTCAAGTTCTACGCAGCGTGTTCTGCATATTTCGAGAATTCTCCCAGTGCCTTATAGAGCCTTTTCACTTCTCGTCGACCCACCACGAGCTGGAGCAAGGCGCACAAAAGGAACGCAGGACGAACGCCGGGCATGCTGCGATAGGCCGATGAGGGGACATGTTCGGACATCATTGAAACAGCCCGAGCTGGGAAGCCGCCCTCGCCAGCTGGAACGCAGCCTCCGAAGTGGAACATCTTCGAGCACAGCGGTTCACATCAATTGCCCCGAAGTTTGCATGGAGTTCGCCAAGAAGCGGAGGACGTGAGTGACCGATCGCGGGGAAGAGCACAAGTCCACCAGCCTTCTGAACTGGAGGCTGTACCGATATTCCGATGCCTTTAGTCGGTCTTGGGGGTGCGACAGGTGTTCTGGATTCTTTACCGACCGGGTGATTGAAAACTTCCGGCATCTTCTTGAACCACCAAGAACGTCGAGTATCTTTCATGCTTGCCTTGTCGTCTTGATATTGATGCGCGCTGGCGATGAAAGTGATGATGATGCTGCCAAAGCGTTCGCTTGTGTTCGTGATGGAAAAGAAACTCTGTTGGCGATGAAGATTGCGGTGGTGATGATGATGATGATGATGGTGACGACGAAGAAGATGATGATGATGATGGTGATGATGATGGTGAGGGCGATGGCTGTGATTGTGATGGTGGTGATGATGATGGGGATGAAGATGATGATGATGCTGATGATGACGATTATGGTTCATGGCGATGACAAGGGTGATGATGGTGATGATGACGATGATGATGATGAGCGGTGGTGTTGGTGGGGGCGGCGGCGGCGGCCGCGGTGGCGGTGGCGCTGGCGCTGGCGCTGGCGCTGGCGCTGGCGCTGGGGCTGGTGCTGGTGCTGGTGCTGGTGCCGGTGCCGATGCCGATGCCGGTGCCGGTGCTGGTGCTGGTGCCGTGCTGGTGCTGGTGCTTGTTCTCATGCTGGTGGTGGTGTTGCTGGTGCTGCTGCTGCTGCTGCTGGCGGTGGTGCTGTTGTTGGTGCCGGTGCCCGTTGCCGGTGTGGGTGGTGCGGTACCGCGGGTGCGATGCGGCTGCGGCTGGCTGCAGGTGCGGGTCGTTGTGATTCGGCTGTGGGTGCAGGTGTGGGTGCAGGAGCGGGAGCAGGGTGCGGATGCTGGTGCTGCTGGCTGGGTATTGGGTGCTGGGNTGGGTGCTGGGTGCTGGGCTGGGTGCTGGGTGCGGTGTTTGTGTGTTGCTGGTGCTGGTAGGGGGACGGGGTGGCGACAGCGCTGGCGGTAGCTGTAGTGGCGGTGATTGCGAGTGGTGGTGATCAACATGGGCCTGCTGCTGCAGAGCAGATGACCGGGCACAATACAGTCCAACCAAGAAGTTGCTGAAGCATCCACACAGCCCTACCGTTGTCCAGGAATCTGCATGAGTCCGCAGCATTCCGTAGCAGGACAAAAAATCACCCTCAGGCCTTTAGAGGCCATCAGTGGCAGAAGAGCTCCTGGCACGGGTGCACTTGACCGGGCTACACATCCAATGCACAATCTCTGGGAAGGCTGCATGCGAATGATCCCAAAACTAGCCTCTGCCATGGCCGCCTGTCTCACGATGCAGATGCCATGGCAGTGCAGCTACGGGTCTTAGGAGCTCATATTATGCTACATGGCTGGCATGGCTTGATCTTTGACTGACTTCAAGGTGATGGTGGATGACCCGATACGAGCCCATGGGCGTTTTGCAGCTCAGCACCATGAATGCAAACTCGAACACAGGCTCCGCAGCTCCACACCGTGGCTTTCGGTCTTGAGGCAATCTCGCATTTTGCTCGTGAAACCGCAAATTGGTTGTGAAACTCGTGGCGGCCAAGGCTTCGCCCTCCACTGGTGACAAGTGCTTCAACCAGGGTCGGTCAGATCGGAACAAGAAACTTAGCTGAAACTCCGCTTTTCACCATGGGGAAGCAGCTTGCAATCCATAACATGAGGGCCGAAACATCCCTGGTAAGCGGTGCATAGCATGAAGGAAAGCTCGCATGGGAAGTGCCTATCCAACCGCTGGGACGAAGCCGAGCTCCTGCGAAGATCCGTCATGGGTTTGGTCCTATGCACACATTTTCTGTCCTCCGGAGGCACGCCGTACTCTGCCATTTTGGACTCGTAGGTCTTGACCTTCCCGGGCCACTTGTAGAAGCCCGCTGCCGCTCACAGAAAAACCGACAACGGTGTAGGCCAAGGCAAGAGCCATTGTTGAGTGCGAGTCCCTGATGCGCTGCACTTCCTCCTGTGAGAATCCGACACTGAGTACGCTTTGAAGTGTTGCTTCTCGTGGCCCTTCAACCGCATCCTCCAGCTGGGAGACGATGTCGTCCTTGTAGGCAATCACCTAGACAGGGTTACAGCTCTGCAGCTCGGCAGTCTGAAACGTGAAGATTCCCGCCTGATCCAGCTTCTGAGTGATGCCAGCGCTTGTTGTCGGATCAACCTTAGTGTGGCAAGGATTTGGTTTCAGAGCTTTGCTCGGCTCCCTTGTCCCGTCCTGTTGACCAGCTTGGGGCTGTGCCAAACAGGCAAAAGATGATAGGCAACGTTCTCACCAGAAGCGGACGTTGTTGGAGATCCGTGCATCTTGATGGCAGCATACTCCCCTCACAGGCTGTCGCCATCTCAAGCCAAACAGCTCGAGGGCTGGAGTGCAACAGCCTCCGCGACTACATCCTGGAACCTAAGCACGCCCAAGCAATATTACCCATCACTGTGAGGCTGCTGAAGTGAAGGATTGTGGAAGACGAGGTTCGAGACAGCTTCGAGTGCATCGTGCATCACGGCTCAAAGCATATCTTACCAGAGATTTCACATGAACCTCCACATAAAAGTGTGAATCAGTGCTTGTGAATCGTGCAGCTATGTGCGAAGTATGTTGCGTGACCGGCGGCGTCGGGAAACGCAGTCCCTAGCTCTCAAATCTCAATGAACTCCCAGCGGAGTCGTCGCGAAGCCAGAAGTCAAAACCCTGACCCTAAAACCCGAAAGCCTGGAAGGGCTGCAAACCGTAAAACAGAGAACTCTAAACCTGCAAACCCTACCGACTGAAGCCACAAAGGACTGGCAGACCCAGCACCCGAAAACGAGTGGGGACTGTGAAGTATACAAAGTGAATAGCTGTTGAAGGATCCGGTAGATTGGGTCTGGAGGATGGGGGATGAAGACGGGAAGCTCAAGAGCAAACACCAGCAACCATCGTTGAGTTGAGGCTAAGCCCTAGACCCTCAAACCCTTAACATCTCCAACACTCAAACCCTAAACCCCAAACAGCTAAGAGTCCAGCATTGGCGGATGCCAGCAGCTCTGTGATTTGAGCTTCTGTTGTCTCCAGGGCCTGGCAACGATTCCACACTGCACTGAAGTGCCCGGATGTGACGAGACCCTGGCGAGGCCTCTTCCACGGTGTCAATCTTTTTCTCCAGGATGAGGTTCTTCAGACCACTCCTCTGCTGAACCTGCTGGTGAAGTACGGCGGAAGCCAAAAGCTGTAGAACCCTCAACTGGACGCAAGAGACTAAGCAGCAGTCATCGTAAATCGCTTGCTGGAACTTCGTGTAGAGGTCCTGCTAAGAGATCCGAAGGCTACTCAAGCGAGGCAACGGCAGCCTTGACTGGCACTCCAGGGCCACGAGGATTCAGAACTACCGCTGCTAGGGAAGAGGCCCCAACAGCGGACTGTTTCACCGGCAGTCCTCTCGTTCGCACGTCACCTGGGAAAGCTGCTGTTGCAGAACCTGCAGCGCCAGACTGCTTCACTGCTTAGACTCTTTGATCGGTGGCGGCTGGTAGTAGTCTGGCACTGGCCTCGTGCTGAAATTCCATGCGCTTCAGGAGCCTGCAAAGTAAAGTTGACATCGAGAAGGAAATAGTTAAGACATGACTGAGACGAGTAACGTTTCGGACTGCTTGATCTGCTCTTTGACTGACGTGAGGCGCTTCTTGTCCTTGGGGCCGATGCTCCAAAACGGCAAAACGGCCGTGCTCAGGGGATCCACTTTTCTGTCCCCGCCCGCCTCCTCGTATGCGACCTGCTCCCGCTCTAGCCGTTCAACGTCCTGGCCAGAGAGTCCCCAAGCCTCAAAGATTTCTCTGTAGGCCAGCAGACATTCAAACATCCCAGGCAGCAGCAAAGTCCTGGTTTGCCTTCTTCATTGGCTCCTTTAGCTGTTTGCTTCCTGGGTGAGGCTATTCCGACAGCCCATCGCTTGAGAATGGCGAAGACATTTCATTTCCGAGGCATGTTCGCTGCTCGAGGTCATACATCTTCTTGGCATCGTCATTCTCATCTTTCTTGATGGATGCATAGTCCTCGCCCCAGGACACGCGTCAAATGGGAAGAGGGGAACTCGCGGGAACTAACCCACACAGCAGCATATTATGGTGGCAGGCAACAGGCTGGACGTGATCAAAGTTGGTGGACGGCAAGCAGAGTTGCAAATCTCCGTCAGTCCGTCTGCGTCATGCAACATTGACGTGCTCATTAGCATGCTCTCAGCGTGGCAACTGCTTTTTGACGGCTTCCCGCGCCTCCTTCAGGCGCTTGATGGAGTCGAAGTTGGAAACTGTAATCTCTTGGTAGTACACCTTGTGGCAGTCATGAGGACGACCGGCTGCGAGTACACGACTAGATTGAAAGTGCTTGCTGTGCCTTGATTTCAGTGAAGTCCAAATTGTTCTTCTTCATAACCTGTGATGTACACAGCAACGAAGGGAGGCCTTTCTAGGCATCGTCCTGCCTGCTCGATCTGAGCATTTTTGGACCTGGATGAGTGTTACACGTGAACGTCAACACAGAAACGTCACCCAAAGACGTGATCCTGAATCAAAAGTGCTGAGGCTTGAACTCCTCGATCTTCTGAATCTGTTTGCGCCTCTGCTTCTCCTGATGTCGGGGAAATTCCGTTGGAAATTGCCGAAGTTGGAAGTTGCCGACATTAATATGCTGCCATGCCTTAAACTACAGTTCGAGAACTGATGTACATGAAAACAGCAGAAAGCAGATGTCTTCATAGCAGCAAACGCTGCGAATCCACACACGTTGGAGATGAGCGTGTGATTTGCCATTGGTCGTGCACAGAACCTACACCTGGTTTGATCCAAGCATCCATTTCTTCGCGGATGGTCTTCATCCGCAGCTCGTACTTCTGCTGCATGTCGCGGGCCTTCCGATCGAACCTTGAGGCAGAAGAAAGATGTGAAACGCCAAAGCTCCGGGACATGACTGCAATAATTCAAACTTTGCACTGACAGGAATAGCAGAAAAACGACAGGCTGGACCACCAAGCCAGGGCCATCACTCATGTCTGAGTTCCAGGATCTTCTGGTCCTGTGGCGCCGAGGATGCACATTGCAGTCATCTCAGCTCAGCTGACACCATGTCACCATGCCCGGCGCAACAAGAGGCACCCGTCCTGCTCTAACTTCAGCATACGAGTGAAGTCCTGCTGCGCCTGGTCGAAACCATGCAGGCAAGAAGTGCTTAAAGGAGACTGATGGACGTGAGTTGCACATATTCGTGCTGAGATCGGTGCGACTTCAGATTCTTTCTTTTCCATCTTCAGCGCGCGTTGATCCTCTGCCGACCAACGTTTTAGACACATGCGGTAATCAAGAGAGCTTGCAAAGCGTGCTCTGTCCGGTGTCTGACGTTCTTAGCATGTTGGCCAAGGTCCTTCTTGATCTCAGCCTCTGTGATTCTATGATGATCCTCCTGGAGCTTCAGAGACAGCTCGGCGTCAGTCTTCAGCTCCACTACCTGCCACAGACTCACCCCCTACTCAAACAGCCTTGACTCGAAAAATCCAGGCAAGGCAGCCTCATCCTGCTGGTGATATCTTAAGTGTTTCAGCCTTTGCTGAAACATCTTCAGCCTGAAAAGCATTTCTGCCGTGACGCATTCCAGCTTCAGACGTGATGCAGACTTGCAGAGGCCATGGCTCGATCTGCTGCCGCTCTTCGAGATCTTGCAGTTCTCGCTGTTTGTTTCGGAGGTCAGCCTCCGGCGGTGACCAGAAGGTGGCTGGATGGCTTGCATCTGCACGCTGCGCGCTGTGGCACACCGCGGACGTAATCAACGCTTGGAGGCTGGCCTGCTTTTCTGTGAGAGTCTTCTTCTCCACAATCCAGAAGTAGTTTATCTTCTCTCTTTCCATCAGAAACTGGTGAAAGTGGTTCTCCTGCATTAGCACACAGAATCTCTTCTTCATGGTGCCATCAGAGGATTCAGGATCCCGCTGCGACTCAAAAATCACGAAGCTGGCAGACACTAAACGAGGTGGCATGGAGCAACAATGAGTGTTCTCCATCATATTTTAAGAGAAACTCACAATCCAAAGTTACTTAGCAGGGAGAGACACTGTGTTGTTTCTGGATTTTCGTCGGACAGTCAGTCTGCAGGATTGATAGAGAACTGCAAGTTACTGCATGCCGCAGATGCTGCCGCGGCGCTGCGATAGGGTTTTTGTAAAGTGGTTCAACTGAACGGAACACAAGATCCCTGAACCCTAAACGAGAACTTACACGGAACGTCTCAGCTATTCGTGTTAACTTAAGCACATTCACCCCATGCATGCATTGAGGCTTTCAGACTGGCAGATCGTCGCGTAACCACTGCACACAGCTACTGCCCCCACGTTTCGACAGTGTCAGGCGTTGTCAACGCATGGTCTTGTTCTGCCGCATGAAATTTGAAGTTGCCACACGATGGTGCGATGTGCAGCTTGCGACTCGAAGCCAAGATAGACTGTCACTGTGGCGACGGTGTTGCCAAAGATGTTCTGAAGTGTGCCATGAGCAACCTTCAGATTGATTCACGGAATGCAAAATAGCTGAGGCAAACGATTAGCCTTTTCAGTGTTGCTTTGGACATGCCTGCTGTAGCTCGCGGCTTCGAGTTGGCACCTCCGCAAACACACATATTTGGCCCGAGTGCGCACCTTCCTGATCCAGACACTTCCAAACCTTGGTGCTGAAGCCCGAAATCTCTGTTGAACAGTATCACGATCCTTGTGTAAGCAGTATGCACGACTGCGAGCCCTTTACACTTCATTATCTGGCGAACCTGGCGTCTGTCATGTTGCCCACGCCACTTCCATGCAAGAAAGCACGAGGATCTCCTCACGCTCACAATTTTCTCGCAGGCGCTTGGCTTCCCTTATCATCTCCATCCTCAGTCAGCTTTGCATGAGCTTGGGCATCTCACAACTCTGAAGCGAGCCTAAACTCCTGAGCCGGGTCACCGCTTCTTTTCTTCATTTTCTGCTGCTGCTTGCCGGGCTGCGGCCTGGCGAGACTTGGCGGCTGCCTGGAACCACCAGAGAAGATTCTCCGAGCCTCGGGATCCAGCGCCTTCTTCTTACCTCCTTTCTTCCCCATGGCTCTGGGGTTCCTGAACTGCAAGGGCAAGAAACCTTTGCTTGCAAAGCGCCATATGACATCATGGAAAGCACTCGTAATCCGGCCTGAGAGAACGAGCAGGATCGCCTGCCCTCTTGCAGCTGAGCCGTAAAAAGACATCCAGATGAAGCATGACTTAGACGGTATCAGAGACGTGAAGGACGTGAGCCTGAAGCACAGTTCAGTACACTTTTTGTTGTTTTTGCAACTGTCTGCACCGAGGCATGCAGCATCCGGGTTCCATTGACCGTCGCGGCCTTGGTCTGCTACGACTGCGTCCAGCGCCTTCTCGGTGAAGCATCGGAAAGGAGTGGCGCTCGGAAAGGAGTGGATACCGAGACTCTCCCTTCGACACTCTCGGACTGTCGACTGTCTTCCGTAGTCTCGTCCGGCCAGCTAGATGTTTCGCTTGACCGAACGGAAGATGAAGGCGATCTTCGGATACAGCAGGCTCTTGCAAGCATGAGCAGACTATCTGAAGTAGCCGACAGAAGATGGCATCAGCGACTCTGGGTCCATGCCTCGCAGAGAGACTCAAAAGTCTGGGTCGACGAGCGAAGGGCGGCTAAGACTCGCACGGATGGGCGGCCCTCGCGTCCCTAGTCGAAGATATGCTTCTTGAAAGTAAAGGTCCTGATTCATGGCTTGGTTGCAGCTCACAAAGTGTAAATGCAAGGATGTACCAGACCTTGCTCCCGCTCTCGGTGGGAGTAGGACCTCGGGCTGCTTCTGAACTCAGACCGGGTCAGATCTGCCGCCCTGTTGAGGCATCCTGAGACCAAGGCCTTTCCCTTTGATCAAAGGAGTGCCAGGTGGCTTACGCATCGCATCGGTTTCCCCTGGGCCGGTTGTCGATGACCGGGGTCGGGCTCTCAGGAGAGTCTGCACCTCACACTGTCGACTTGGCGCTACCTTGCACTTCCAATAGCATGCATTCAGTGCAGCGCGAGAAATTTCAGGTTCTCCAAAATCTTTGCATCGGAGAAATTGGTGTCGGCAATGGTTGCCTGGTGCGGGGCACTCTGGATACAGTGCCAAGCGGACATTTAAAGCAGTACTCGGAGCACCTTCACCTCGCCCTCGCCCTCTGCACGGTACTCCAACAGCGTCCCACCCTTGGCCTCCGCATTGTGGCCACGCAGAGAGGGGAGAGAGGAGAAAGGGGAGAGACGGGAGAGAGGAGGGGAGGGAGAGAGGGGAGAGAGGGATGAATGCCAAAAGTGCAAGATCTGCATGCCGCCAAGACCGAAACCCCTGTTTAGGCACAGTTCTTCGGGTGCTGTATCTTTCCAGTGTTCCAAGGGTGACGGAAAGCCAGCTTTCTCGCCAGCATCATGGGCATCACTCTCTCGTCGTTTCTCTCCACACCCTGGCAGCCAGGGTGTGGGCGGAGGCCTACATGGCAGCTTGCAACACGATCGATGGATGCTGTCATCGGCACCCAATGCACCCGTTTGCACATTTGGAAACTAATCTTGTCCTTCGCCGGCTAAGGCAGTCAACGATATGCTCATAGTGCTACCCTTAAGCCCCCAGCATCATCGGCAACACCGGGTCATCGTTTTGTCATCTCCGTGCTGGGGTGCGAGACATTGGCCTGATGTAGAGCTTTGACTAGTTGTTGGACGTTGTCGCCAGAAGCCTTCCCGACGGATGCATCTGAACACTCGGTCCATGGTGACAACTCAGCCGTGACGCAGCCAACGATCCTCATGATGCTGGCCCAGAGCCCCCCAGCATTATCAGCATCACGGGATCACCGTCGCTTGTCATGTGTGGGCTCGGGGTGGTGTAATATGTTTCTCAGTCGGGCAAGACAACTCGAAAGGAAGCAGTAGTGAAGTGATTAGAAGTAGACATGAGCAGTGCTATGAGATCAAAGCGCATACCGTGGAAGAACTTGCTTGGTGCGACCGCATCGATGCTCGAAGGTCATACAACTTTGCGTTAGCCGAAGAGTGCACAATGCGCTCTAACTTTCTGTGTGAAGCAACACCTTTTCAGGCTCCGAATCTCGAGCCGCCGGATTTGGTCATTGATTGCTCTTCAACTCTTGCGAAGGTCTCTGTCGAAAAGCTTCTTGATCCGAATCTTCAGGTTGCAACCATCGTTGCCCTTGCGGGAGTCTGCCTCCTTGATGGCGGCCTTCAGGTTTGTGACCACCGAGCCACTCTTCGGATTCGGGATCAGCTTCCTGCAACAGACACCCTGCGAAGCCACGGAGGACAAGAAGTTCTCAGCAGTTTGGCACGGCCTGGGTCCTAGGATCTTGGCCACCTTAAGAACTTGCGGCCTTAGAGGGCGGGAACTCCGGATTTATGAGCAGATCAATGCTTCATCGATCTTCATTGGTCCCACACATAATGCTCGGGGTCGCCAAGCAACGGTCAAAGCCCAGCCAACCTGCCGCATTGAACTTCGATCTTCAAGACCTCTCTAAGCGAAAGCCTTGCCTTGGTTGATTCTTCTGATGGGCTCCGTAATACCTCCGGGCTGGCTTGTCGTCTGTGATTACGACTTCAAGGTGCCATTCTTGTACTTGCTGGTGCGGTGTGGTTGCTGATTTCCTGTGAGAAGTCTGTTCCTTTGAGAGAACCCTTAAGGAGAATGGCCGCGTTCTGGGACCTGAAACCGCAAGCCGCACATAAACCACGGCGGATCTGGATATGATGAGCCACATGCGTTGGTAAGCTTAATGTGGTGCTCAGAAGGTGCAGCTTCTGTCAGCATCTCACTTCTTACCGGACCTTCGGACCCCTGGTTCTGTGGAGTTGGATGGGTGATCCCAGCTGAAAATTAGGATTTCGAGAATGGAAAGCGGAAACCTTCAGTTTCGCATATGGCGCCATCATGCGAGTTCAAGCTGTGACTGGACACTCCCCCACAAGCAGAAATCGATTCTTGCTGGATCGTAGATTTCGAGAAGGGGGTGGCTGCCTGCAAAGTCCGCCCCGGCTGCCAGCATCTCCTGAAGATTGCAGCTGGCATGCCGAACGGAACTGCTGGACGAAACTCCACCTGTCCTCAACTTGATCGTCAGGACAGAATGCCAGGACTCTTATGTCGCGGCTGAGGCCATGTGGCCTTAGAATTCGGAAGTCGGCTACTTCACGAAAGTGCATACTGACGTAGAGATTGTCTGTCATCGACTGTCATGCTTTGACCTCAGCTGTTTCACGGCCCCGGCAGGTGGCACGTGCCACGAACACTTTCACCTGGCTAGCAGTGGTTGTTTGGGGAAGCCCCGCAGCGCTTACACAGCCTGTCCTTTCTATCAACATGCCCAGGAGACGAGTTAAGTCGACCTGAAGCCTGGCAAAGCCGAGGCTGACAGTCTTCAGTGGCACTGCTGCCTAGGCCCTAGGCCTAGCCTGGTCCAAAACGTGACCAAGGAGTCCTCTTCTGGGAATACATCGAAAGCGCGCATCAACCGGGTTGCCTCACAAAGCAAGACGGCTCTGACTCCAAGAAACGCCACAAGTAGCGTAACCACGCGAGCCTGAAACGGGCTTGTGCCGACCTTAGTCTGACACGTCTCGGGGACTTCGCGGCAGTGGGCGCCATATATGCAGTATACAGCAAAGAAGGTCAGGCAGTAGAAATTTAAGTGTATTTCTTGAAAAGGTACGGGGTGCTAGGGTTTGGATCAGTTTCGCTTGCCTCGGCCCACATGCGATTTGGTACAAGCGCTCTGTTTGAAAGTGGCGGAAAATGCTGAATAGTCAACTTTGTAAGCTGGATATTCTGTGGCTTAAAATGCCCAGGCACTTTTGTCAGGTTGTGGAGGTCGAAAGCTACCCGAAAAAAGCATGGTTGCAGTCACTGGCCCGTATCTTCTACAACACACTCCCGCTTCAGCATTACTGGCGCTGAGTTCTGTCTCCTCTCGAGGTGCATCCAATGAAGCGCTGCTGAAAAGGTAAGCCGGGGTGAACTTCAAAATGCATGCCCCGTAAAGGAGGCACTAATCATCTGGATAGCTCAGTACAAAAGACATAAGAAATGTATCAAGTCGTTTCTCCTGTGTCACGGCAGCAGATGTCCAGATTGTCGGTAGTTTCGAAGCGAGGCAGGTGCTCACACACGCTACCCCTCTACGCCCTTCGCCTGATACCGACTTTGTGCAGAAAAATTGACATCCCTCTTGACGATTTGTCATGGCCTTCCTATGCTCTTGACGGACTGCATGCGGCTGCTCATCCGAGCGTCTAAAGAGCAGCGTTACTCCATGGCTCTTCGTTTTCAGAGTCACGGTACAGCGGAGCGCGGGCGAGACGACAATCCGATGACAAGATTTTTGCAGCTTTTCGTGTGACCATCTGACACAAGCCGAAAGCACAAATTCACGCGCAGGTCACGACCTCATCCATGCTGCAACCGCTTTGGGCCGACACCCGAATCTCAGTTGCTTTCCGCACGGTGATCCCTTCGGATGCAGCCGCCGCCTCATCTGCGGCCTTGAATGCAGCGATTGCAGAAACACGGATCTCAAACTCCACAGCGATTGGCCTTGGCATCGGCTGCCTCCTTCTGCCGAATCTCGCGCAAGCGGTTTGCACGGTACCTGCATCGAAACACTTCCGTCTGCCCTAGTCTGCCTTCCGGATGCTGTGGCAGAAAGTCTGAGAGTGGAGTAAGTGTAAGTATTTGCACCGTCCTGGACATGATCTGAATACAACAAACACGGAGATGTTGAGTTCCCTCGACGAGCTCTCGTGGAATCAGCAAGAGTATGCCCCTGTAGCAGACGCGGCGCACATGGAATGGAAGGGCTTCCATTTCTTGGTCCGCACCTAGTTAGGTGAGAGTTTGAAGAACTCTCACATCTGATCGTCTGGTTCCCAAGATCGCGGCAGAGCCGACAGCCACCGAAGGCAGGCCTCCGAGGCACCTGGGCTCCAAGGATTTCCTGCTTTGCTGAACTTGTTACAGTTGTTACACTTCTTTTAATCTCAGCTTCCAACTTCCAAGGACTGACGAAAGGAGCTCTGACGAGCTGCTGCTTCAGGCACTGCATGCCTGTCACAAGCGGCTGAAGATGCTCGAAGGATCTCGAAGGCCTGCTCCGTTCATCCAACCTGGCCTCAGACGGGACAGAGCTCGCAAGGCTCTTGAGAACTGCATGGGGCTGCAGGGTGCACTTGTCTAGGACCTATAAGACCTTCCCGCAGCCACTCCAGCCCACAAACGTCAGGAAGCTTTTTGGACCATCTACTCCAAAGAGGTCACAGAGGGTGATAGTTCCGAAGCTGCTTCGCAGGCCGGGGTTCAACGAACTTTGGGACATCAAGTTGCATGTGCCCATTGAGCATTAACGCTACCTGTCAGCTATTGCCCTCTGCAGCTCCAAGCTTTGTGGAGCCACGAAGACTCAGGAGACTGCACTCCCGCTCATGGGTGTACGAAGTCTAGAGACTTCTTGAAGCACCTTGGTCACCAAATCGAGGGAGGTCTCAATGCTTCAGCATTGTCCGAGATCCTTACCGCCAACGTAATCTTGCAAGGAGGACAAGCTTCCACTTCAGCAAGGGCCGCATGGCTCCATGTCCGCTCTATGCACGGAGTTGCTTTGACCGCAAGGTCCCATGATCAACCAGAATGCCGAGACGGAGGCGGCATTCTGAATCTCCTGTCGTAGGACCCGGGACCTGTGCAAAGGAATACATGGCCTTGTGAAGCACAAGCCTAAACTCGCTCAGAATCTTGGTGCTTGACTGGCTGGAGGCCCGCGTGAGGTTCGATCTACTCCCAGTGGAGCGAGGCAAGGATGCTGCGGATCTTTCAGATGCGCGTGATGCACCGGTCGCCTGCGTACTGCTCACTTTCACTGCGCACTCTTCCGAAAACTTTGAGTGTCACACAGGAGGCAGCTGTGATCTGAAACTCGCCTGGCTGCACTGGTCGTACACTCAACATCAGACATGTGCCAGGCTTACGGCGCCTCTGATCCTCGAGACGGAGGTAGTGTCGAAACAGAAACAGCATCTTCTGCAGGTGGCTGCTCCCTGGACGCCATGACCGGATCCCCTTTGGAGGAATGCAGCATATCCCTGACACTTTGAGGCCGGGTTCCAAGCGTCCGCTTTTCAGCCGCACCGCCGATGGTGCCATGGCAGAAGTTGCCTGGTCCCTGGCCGAGGCCTCGACTTCTCGACTTGCGACCACCGCACAAAAAAAGGACACGGGGGCCTGCAGCACCCACGAGTGAGGGAGCAAAGGTGGAGAAGACCCGCTCGGGGGGCTTCATGACTGGCGAGACTGTGAGTCCACGCATTTCACAGATTTTTGCTTTGAAAGCTTCGTCGGGCCTGGAGGCAGCGACTGCATCCGCACCGGCTTGTGGTACGGAGGCTTCACATTCGACTTCCACGAGTGCGAGCGAAACGTCTCCTGCGCGACAAGTTGTCACGAAACGGAGGTACAAACGTCCCATGGCTAGCAGATACAAGAAGCACCCCGTCCGACATTTTCTCAATTGTTGTTCCTGAGGTGTCGGAGGCCAACCAGCGCTGGCAGATGTGAATGGAGCTGAACAGCCGAACTGACTGTGAAGCTCAGACCCCCGCCATAATAGTGGGCCAAGGCTTCCGCCTCGGCCTGCATCGAAAACGGAAACAAAAATTGAGACGCAACCTACACCCCAACAGATCTTCAATCTTGCAAATGGACAAGTACACTGCAGGATCGAAAAAAACCGCGCCTTCTGCTCTTTCAAGATCTGCTCCTGTCGTTGAGCAGCCATTGGATGTGCCGTCGCCCCTTATTTACAGCGACGCTTCTCGATCCAACATGCAGTACTGCAGAGGGCGTTCAGGTGCCGGCCCATGTCTACACCTAAGCTCGCAAGCAGCGCCAAAAACTCGCAGAAAAATCAAAGGCTGCGACGAGTCCGGATCATGCTTCCAAACCACAGCAGATGGACCACACTCTACTACTCTCGAGCTACCGCCAGTGCACCGCCTTGAGCCTGTGCTGGCTGCAAGCGCGGAGCTGATGAAACGCACATCGGAAAGATAACACGTCAAGCAAACCGTCAACTCTCTCTCCACTCCTGACTCGGCTGTGCGGTGCAGAAAACGCTTCGGGTGAGACCGTGCGGCGAAGCCATGTGTTCTGAAGCAAGACTGAGCAGGGGCAGCGGCTTTATATGCCAATAAAGAACAGGACAACATGGAGAACAGACTGTGCTGGCTTCTGCAGCACTCGAAGTGAAGAGCAGCCGAAGGGCAGGGTGTCTTACCCTGCCGGAGCTGGGTTCAGCAACCAGGCACTCGCCACCTGAAACATCTTCAACGAAGGAGGGCGTGAAAAACACCACATGATTTCAAACGAAGGGGTCAGAACGTGCTTTTCGTTTCACCGGTGGCACCTCTCGCAGGGAGGCGCTCGCGGCGCCCAGCGCCTCTCCAAGGCTCCCATCGCCTGAGCCGTATCGCAGCATCGCTCTCTGTGATGGGAAAGTCTGAGGGCTCCCCCTTGGCTCAGCGCCATCGGCTCCGACACGTGGCGCTGCGTGCGAGCCTTGGAGAGAGCGAGAGAGCGAGAGAGATGCAGAGCTCAGCATGGATTCTGTCTTGATCTCAGCCCCTGTCTGCGAAGCATTGTCATCAGCTCACGTCGCCGACCTCCAAGGGAGAGTTGTCACCATTCTTGCTTGCCCGCTTTCTATCTCTCCTTGCAACACGAGCGTTAAACAACTCGAAGTTGCACAGGGCGTTTTGTGTGAAGGCTGCTGTCTCGGATTCGTGATGTAATGCCATCTCGGATATACGACCCTGGCCCTCACGTAAACGTCAAACGACCGGTTGTTTCGGTCGGGTGTCGTGAGCTCAAGCAGCCGATCCTGGTGCGACCCGCTTGTGTTTCGCGACTGCCGTGCTCCGGAAACTTTTTTGGATGCTTCGTGCCATCTGGCCATATTCGCGCCCATGATGCTCGCGGCACAAGGCAGGGCAACTGCAGACGAGCCCATGGCCTGCGAGCAACTTTCCCAGATCAGCAGAGGCTCTGCCGCCACCGCTGTTTTGGATAAGCTCCTAAAGCAGAGAAGAGCGTGGACTAGTCGACAGAAGGGCGTTCAATGCCTTCATGGGCCGGGCCTTCACGATCCTCCGGAGCTCCAGGTCCACTTCATGCCAGCTGAAGACCTATGCAGAAGCACTCCGAAAAAACGGGGGTCCCTTTCCGTAGCTTCGCATCCAGGAAGCCTCCACATCCTCCGGGCCCTGAAGTGAGCCTAATGCAGCAAACCAGACCGGAGTGGCAACGGTGCATCAGCAAAAACGGAGCGGCTAAAAACAACCGTTGGTGCATCTTGGTTCCAAGCCCGTTGGAGGCTCAACTTTGACACCTTCCGAAAACCGCGACGATTCGACGTCCTGCCTACGACCTTGGCACCACCTTGTGGAGGATCAGAAATGCCTCGCGGGGCCGTGCGTCGCTTGCCTGCAGCGATGTCGGCGGACTGCATACACGACTCTGCCAATGCTGTGTAAGGAGATGTAAGGAGCATACCGACCAGTGAGAAGATGCGGTCAACGATTTTGCGCCCCACCTTGCTGTTAATGACCTCCAGGAAACTGGAACTCAGGCAGTCTTCACACAGTAGGACCGTAAGATGCACACGACATGGCTCGCAAACCTCTGGATGCCACTGAAGTCCATAGACATGATCCTCCGCATGCTCCATTGCCATCACCTCGACTCCCGGAATGCCAGCAGAAATCGTCGTGACAACGTTGCTTGGACCACGAGTTCACGCAGCCAAGGCAATCAGGACTACGCAGAACGATTTCGAACGCGGGTTGCCGGCTGACAGTCCAGCTTCGAACAGTCTGAGCTGCCGACTCTGTTGGCAGAGTCTACGGCAGTCCTTGGTGCTCGCCCGTACTCGCCTAACCTTGCAGAAGACCTGCTACTGAAGGTGCTGCCTAGATCTCCCTACGACGGCCTTCACCTAGACCCCTCTTTGCCACTCCCTGAGCATCGCGAGACCTCGAGTTGAGTCGAGCCGGGAGTCTTCGAGCCATAATGTTTGACCGCCATGCTTTGCTTGAAGTGAAGCGATACTCTCTTCGTCTTTTTCGATAGTGACCGCTAGTGTAAATGCCGGTGATGCCGGACGGCAAAGTCTTATTGCTGTGAAGTGTCCTTTTGTGTCCTTCTGTTGTGGTTCGCGGTGTGCGCTTTCAGTTATCGTCGTTCGATGCTGCCTTCTTGATGCCTCGTTGCCATGGTTTTGGCGATCATCCTGTTGAATTTCAAGGCCGGCCCCGACCTTTAATGGTAAACATCTTCGCACGAAAGCCAACCCCAACCTCTCGTGCCTCTCCCCGACACTCTGTGAGAACCAGTATCGCACGGAATGCTACCGACCGCCGCGCCAATACAAAATGCCAGAAGCTTGGAAGCGAGCACTGAAAAGTCGGGTGGAAGCTCATCCACGAAGATGAAGTTTGATGCCTGTCATGCTTCAAAGGCCCGGAGTAGCCTGTGACCTTCACAGCGGGCGCCCCGCCCACTGAGGGAACTTCGAGGCAAGGCCATCTAACCTGGCCATACGAAAATTGGAACCTATGTGGTGTGCTTCGGAGGGCACTCAATTTGCTCCGGAGCAGAGCTCTTCTTTTCAACCGCCCATCGAGTCGTTGACCTCCTTCTGCATGTTGCATGCTGGTGGCGCTTCACGAAAACTGTTGTAGAGCTGTTATTTTAGATTTGCGCCTCCTTCCGCCCGAGGCACACCACTGATGGAGGCAGAAATCTATTCCCGTAACGATCAACACGAATGCCCTGAGCTGCAGCTGGGACTGGCCGGCAACCTTCCATCGTCGTCCGGTTGCACTTCCAGAGGCCCCGGGTCTGGACTGTGTGGTGGAGGCCTCACACCTGGTTGGCAGATCATCTCAATGTAGACTTCCGCCTTCAGTCCTCGACCTTCTTCGTAGAGACCCATGACGAATCTGGCCGGTCATGGAAGGTGCGCATCAGCCGATAGCAAATGGTCGTCAACAGCTTGGACAAACTTCGCGGATTCGCGTGCTGTGGAGCACGTTGGCCCCTGCAAGCACAGCCGAAAGAAGCCTTACAAACTCGTAGAATCGCGTAGAAAATGCTAGCGGCCCGATGGAAAGTATGACCTACAGTCCTGTATACTTCGGATACTCGCTTGCCGCACTTGCTTCAAGCTAATTCTGGCCTTGCTTCTCCGCCAAGTGCAACAACCGCTGCATCGGGAGTGGATGCTGCATCCTGCCACATTACCAAGCAGGGAGTTATAAGACTCAAGCGCCAGTCGAGAAGTGGCCTTTCACAGGCGATGGCGCAGGAGTTGAGCTCAACAGGCCTGACTGCTCGGTATCCTACAGAGTTGTGGAAGTAGGAAGTAAAGCTCTGCAGACAGTCTTCCAGCTTTGAGACAAGGCTCATCCAGGCATTCGCTGGCTCAGCAGGGCTGCCAAACAGAAGTGCCAGTGCGCCTGTGCACATCTACTTGGAAGAAGTCGAAGATTCCACTGACGGATGTAGCAAATGCCACAGACAGGCAGACAAAATATCACAAAAATGGTTCTTGTTGGCTATGGAAGTTGCCGGTCCAGCTTTGGGCTGCACACCCTGCCACAGCAACACGGCAGCTCACCTGGAAGCAGCCGGAGCGGGGCTGGTCTCATACAAAAATAGCTACCTTGAATCTATGTTGGCCAATCTTCTTAGAGTTGCCGTTCTCCACCTGCTATTCGCAGAATTGAAAAGACGACCTCGGCGTCTAGTCAGCCTTCGTTTGGAATCGTTTCCAAACAATCGCAGACTGCTCCAGATTGCTTGCTGCATGTTGCGTCTGTGCGACGAGTTGCAGCAAGGGCTACCTGTTTCTTTTTGTGTGCGAACCACGTCCCTTCTACAACCCACCTCGGCACTT
Source organism: Symbiodinium sp. clade A Y106 (assembly GCA_003297005.1). Lineage (NCBI taxonomy): Eukaryota > Dinophyceae > Suessiales > Symbiodiniaceae > Symbiodinium > Symbiodinium sp. clade A. The sequence goes on along the minus strand of BGNK01000291.1, from coordinate 27,631 downwards.
GATACACTGGGCCATCGTTGATTTGTTGAGTACCATGCTATACAGGCAAAAACTGCTAAAATTGCGGGTATCGGACCTCCGACAGAGCCAAACTGCAGAAAGCCATTTCGGCTAGCATGGATAGAGCTTGGATCCAGCCCCAGCGCTGTGCGGTTGAAGCCGTGACCAGCATCGCATTGCCGCTGACAATGTCCAACTTCAGGTTGGAGCACCGAAGGCTTTTGACTGCATCAATGGAGCTTTGCCAAACGCCGGTGCAGCCTTCCAAAGGCTCCGCGACCTGACTTCCATGACTCGGCAAGCGACGCGGAAACCGCTAGTGTTACAGTCTGCTTGAAGCACGTGGCGCTCGACGAGCGGAGCAAGGAACTGGCCGCAAAGGAAGCGACCTCCACGGCGCGGGTCCTGCAAGCAGGCGCAGTTGAAACAATGTATGTGTTCATAGCAATACATACGCACATCCGTACATAGATCCACATGCATGGCTGCACTCCTGATGCGCGAAGCCTACAGTGCTGGAGGGTATTTGCAGGGGAAGCCTTCCTCGTTTCTTGCTCGATAATAAATTCGAACAACCCTGAATGATTGACGCGTTTGCCAACAGTTCTAAGTCTTGGGCGGCAGCTGTGGGTCGCAAACCGAACCGTAGAGAGCGAATAGTTCGCAACACCCGAAATCCCAAAACGGGGAAGCTGGTTCGCAAACACACATGAACCAGACACGGCATGATGGGTGGCAGACATAAACCCTAACAGCGAGGGTTGAGGAAAACCTTAAACCCGAAACATGGGATTGTTTCTTAAAGCATAGCAAAACACGCTGGAAGGCTGGAAGATTGTGTGTGGCAACCCCCAACACTACAAGGGGTCACTAGGTCCCCGAAACCCACCACCTCAAGAGGGCCTGGCTATGAAGAGACTATGGTGGCAAACAAATGACGGATGGCACGACAAAGGGATGTAAAGAAGTGAATGATACAAACCGATAGGTAGCCAACTGATGGGCAGCCAACACGAAACCCTAATAAAGACTGAGTGGTCCGGACAACCTGAAATCCCAAAATCCGTGGAAAAATTACCTGGAACCCAAACCCTGTTTTCAGATGTTGGACTCAAAATCAACAGCTTCTAGAAAGACAATGAGCGCCAAACTCCACACCCTAGGAAGGGTGCTTGGGCCCCAAAACCCCAACCATAAAAGGATATGTTGCGCGGCAAACCCAGCACCCAAAAGGAGATGATGGGTGGGCTGCTTCGGGGGTTAAGGTTTGCCACCCATCGATTTTTGGGGCGGCATTGGCTTCGCCACTCAGCATTCCCTCCTCTGAAGGGGTTTGTTTGCAAGCCTTAAATCGGTGGCAACGTCTGAACCGCAAAACGAACCCTAGGCCCTAAATCGGTGGCGAGCTTGAAATGCCAAACGCGATGGCGGATCGCAATGATTGTAAGCCCTAAATCGGGGGCAAAACTAAACGAGATGTCAGATTGCAACGCTAAGCCCTAAATCGGTAGCAAGGCCTGAACTGCAAAACGACAGAATGGATTGCAACCCTAAGCCCTAAATCCGTAGCAAAGCCTAAACTACAAAACAAACGAGATGGCGGATTGCAACCATCAGCCCTAAATCCGTAGCAAAGCCTGTGCTGCAAAACAACGGAATGGATGTCTTCCCGAAGCCCTAAATCGATGGCAAAGCCTGACCCGCCAAACGAGATGGCGGATTGCAAGCCTGAACTGCAAAACGAGATGGCGTATTGCAACCCAAAGCCCTAAATCGACGGCAAAGGCGGAACTGCTAAACGAAATGGCAGGTTGCAACAATGAACCATCAATTGGTGGCAAAGCCTGAACCGCAAAACGAGATTTTAAGCCCTAAATCGCTGGCAAAGCATGAACTGTAAAACGAGAGTTCGGATTGCAACCCTGAGCCCTAAAATGGTGACAAAGCCTGAAACGCGGGCCAAAAGAGATCGCGGATTGGAACCCCTAGCCCTAAATCGGTGGCAAAGCCTGAACCGCCAAATGACGGAACGGATTTCAACCCCAAGCCCTAAATCGGTGGCAAAGCCAAAACCGCAAACCAGATGGCGGAAACTCAACCCTAGGCCCTAAATCGGTGGCAAGACGATTTGCAACCCTAAGCCCTAGATCAGTGGCAAAGCATGAACTGCAAAACGAGATGGCGGATTTCAACCCTAAGCCCTGAATTGGTGGCAAAGCCAAAAAACGCAAACGAGATGGCAGATTGCAACCCTAAGCCGTGGAAAAGCATGAACTGCAAAACGAGATGACAAATTTGACCTGCAAAAGGAAATGACGGATTGAACCCCTAAGCCCTAAATCGGTGGCAAACGAGATGGCGGATTGCAACCAAAAGGCCCTAAATCGGTGGCAAAACCTGAACTGCAAAACAAGATGGCGGATTGCGGCAAAGCCTGAACTGCAAAACGAGATGGCACATTGAAACCCCAGCTCTAAATGGGTGGCACAGCCTGAACTGCCAAACGAGATGGCGGATTGCAACCCTGAGCCCTAAATCGGTGGCACAGGTTCAACCGCAAAACAAGATGGCGGCTTGCAACTCTAAGCCCTAATTCGGTGGCAATGCCTGATCGGCAAAACGAGGTGGGGGGGGGGACTGCAATTTGGAGCCTTAAGCAGGCTCTAAATCGGTCGCAAAGCCTGAACTGCAAAACGAGATGGTGGATTACAACCGTGCGTCGTAATCGGTGGCAAAGCCTGAACAGCAATACGGTGGTTTGCAACCCTAAGCGATAAGCCGGCCGCATGAGCTGCAAAACGACGGAATCGAGATGGCGGATTGCAACTCTAAGCCTTAGCCCTAAATCGGTCGCAAGGCCTGAACCGCGAAACGAAAGGCCGAATTACAACTCTAAGCCCAAATTGATGGCAAACCTGAAGCGTAAAACGAAATGGCAGGATGCAACCCGACGCTTTTTCTGGGTGGCAAAACCTGATTTGAACAACGAAATGGCGGATGGGTGGCAAAAGCCTGATCTGCAAAACGAGATGGCGGATTGCAACCCTAAGCCCTTGAACGGTGGCAAAGCCTGAACTGCAAAACGAGATGGCGGATCGCAACCCTAAGCCCTAAATCGGTGGCAAAGCCTGAACCGCAAAACGAGATGGCGGATTGCAACCCTAAGTCCTAAATCGGTGGCAAAGCCTGAACCGCAAAACGAGATGGCGGATTGCAACCCTGAGCCCTAAATCGGTGGCAAAGCCTGAACCGCAAAACGACATGTTAATTATCCTAAACCTTAAATCGCTGGCAAAGCCTGAACCGCAAAACGAGATGTAGGATCGCAACCCTAAGCCCTAAATCGGTGGCAAAGCCTGAACCGCAAAACGAGATGGCGGATTGCAACCCTAAGCCCTAAATCGGCCTAAATCGGTGGCAAAGCCTGAACCGCCAAACGAGATGGCGGATTGCAACCCTGAGCCTTAAATCGGTGGCAAAGCCTGAACCGCAAAACGACATGTTAATTACAATCCTAAACCCTAAATCGGTGGCAAAGCCGGAACCGCAAAACGAGATGGCGGATCGCAACCCTGAGCCCTAAATCGGTGGCAAAGCCTGAACCGCAAAACGAGATGGCGGATTGCAGCCCTGAGCCAGCCTGAACCGCAAAACGGCCTGTTGCTTACAATCCTAAACCCCAAATCGGTGGCAAAGCCTGAACCGCAAAACGAGATGGCGGATTGCAACCCTGAGCCCTAAATCGGTGGCAAAGCCCGAACCGCAAAACGAGATGGCGGATTGCAACCCTGAGCCCTAAATCGGTGGCAAAGCCTGAACCGCCAAACGAGATGGCGGATTGCAACCCTGAGCCCTAAATCGGTGGCAAAGCCTGAACCGCACAACGACATGTTAATTACAAAGCCTGAACCGCAAAACGAGATGGCGGATTGCAACCCTGAGCCCTAAATCGGTGGCAAAGCCTGAACCGCAAAACGACATGCTAATTACAATCCTAAACCCTAAATCGGTGGCAAAGCCTGAACCGCAAAACGAGATGGCGGATTGCAACCCTGAGCCCTAAATTTTCTGAAAGGCAGGATGAAACTCAATCCTGAAATCTGAAACACCAAAAAGGCCATGATGGGTAGCAAACCTTCGGCCCCAAAAGAGCTTGCTATCTGTTCCCGACATCCCCGAATTGACGGCATTTCCCATCACATCCAGTAGTCCTCGCAACTCTCAGCAATGAGAGGGCCTGACTCCATCGCCCAGTCTTTGCCTCACTTCAGAATCTGTTAGAACCTCCCTGGCTTTCTGCCTCGACTGGGACCTCAGACCCAACCTGAATGACGATCAAGCGACACAAGCAGAGACTACACAAGCGAAGGTGACGGTGTCCGGGCGAAGTCGGCGCCGACAGAGCTCACGGAGGAGCCAGAGGCTTCGCTGCCATTCGAAGCAGCGGTCCTCGAAGTACAATGGGGGAGTAAGTGGGGTCTCGGGCCCCAGCCCCGTACCAACATCGCACAGACTGTGCTTCCGGAGCTCAGCTGCAGGCGCAGGCGCTGATGGCAGCGTTGAAGCACACGATGTCTGGGCTGAGTCCGCTGGCCTACGCAGCCATGACCACAGCATCACGAGATTGTCCCGAACATGTGTCTCACACAAACGGCCTCCGTTTGCCAGAGTAGTTGGAGGGATCTCTCCTGGTCAGAATGCGGCCTGCCCGCCCCGTTAAAAAATTGCAATTCTGATGCGTCCATTTGGCTACCAAGGCGCCCAGCGCGAAGCCTTCTGGCACGCGGAAATTGCAGATGCAAAGGAGATGTTGTCCACAGTGAGCGCCTGTCACGTCCACGTGTCCACTCGCTACTTGCCACCAAGTCCCACAACTTGCCAACCGACATTACTAAAGGGCTAGAACATCAAGGTGAAAATGATCTCCGGCGAACCCCACTCGAACCGTCCACGCACACACCCGCCCTCAACTGTGATTTGTTGAGTGGACTGACCGGCCCGTTCGCTTCAAGTCTACATGCCCCTTGCAAAATCTAGCTTCCGACAGCTCGTCAGAATCGCGTGCTTTCTTCATCTTCTTGGTTTCGATCTTTCGCCCTTTTGATGCAACCCATGACCTCCAAAGCTAGCTTCATGAAAAAAAAAGTAGCCCTGATCCAGTGCCTCGCTGCTCCGCAGCTGACCTTAGAATCCAGCCAAAACAGAAAAGTTGTCGCAGCTGCGCCTGAAGGATCTGCAGCACTCAACTCATCTCATGCTGCGACATGGCCAGGTGAGCGATGTGATGCTTCAACCCTGGGCGGAATCACGACAAAAAAGTCTTTAAAGTTGCCTGCCTTCGGCAAGATCACAAATGCATACTCCGGTTCCAGGGATTTCCACGGAAACGCTCAGGAAATGCCGCTTTCTCAGCATAGCGCAATACGAAAGCGAGAGAAACTGCAAGGATGGCAGGTCTGAGTCCACATCTTCGAGACTTCCTGGTTTTTGTGGCTTTTCCCAGGTCTTAACTCCCGCGTGTTTCAGACTGCCCCTTGTTTCTTCATCATCTACGACATCTCGCGGGTGATGTCCTGCACATGAGGCCAAAACCGGATCCACGTGGCCTCGTGGCGCAGGAAGCCCCTTCGCAGCCTCTTATCTTCAGGGTTTGGGTTCAGGGCTCCCTGCATCGATGCATCAAATTCCGAGGGCTTCTGCATCCGCAGCGAGCAATTAAACGCTCGATCGACTGGCGACCGTGAGGCGCACGCCTCGCAGACAAACATCAGCAGGTCAGCAGCGGCCCGAGGATGTACTCCAGATGAGACCCACAAGCACTGCCTGAACACGGCAAGCAAAATTAAAACAGCTTCTAGTACCGAAACTCCTAGACATAAGGACATGACCCCTTTTGAGTTCGCCCTTGCCTGCAGAGCGCTTGCAACTGCAAGAAGCGATGCTCTTCTCGGGCAGTGGCGGGGAGGGCACGGTGGCGCGTTCGATAAAGTCTATTCAGGTGCTCGCAAGGCTGGGAAAAGTTAACATGCTCATAGCACGACCCTATTTTCCCTCCCCCATGGCCTCTTCTTCCGACGTTTCCCGAGACATGCAAAGGGTTGATCTTCTTTGCAAAATGCGTGAAGAGGCCTAGTGATGATCTCAGCCTCTTATGTCAACTGGCAACCTTTGCATCTTGCGAAGTTTACGGATCTACATGGCTACGAGCGATGTCTGTTGTTGGCCTCAGTCATCCCCACCTGACTGCACCTGGCCTAAAGATAGCACATAAATAAATGGTTGAAGCAGTATCGCTCCTTCATCGCTACAGCTGGTCAATGCCAGATCATCTCCGATTGAGATGCCTCAACATGAGGCCAAGCAGTGACCGCAACACAGCTTCATGCATACAAACACGCGCAGCTCGTGTTCTGTCAGCTCCTCTATCGGCGGCGTACGCTTGTGAACAAGACTGCCATCATGCCGAGTCATTCTGCTCCTGGCTGCGTGCCTGGTTGTCGGGCTAGGACAAGCTAGCGTGGTGTCCCATTCGTGCCAATAGCTTGCCGTAGGCGGCATCGCCGAGCCTGCCGGACAGCATATGCCAGGAGATGATGAACCCAGCAGCGCGAGACAATGCCGGGCACCTGTCTTCCATCGTCCCACCGGAATGCCGCACCAAGAGCTGCGGAGGCTCGACACGAGAGCTCGGAGCCTCGGGCCTAAGGCAACGGGAGGAGACGTGAGGAGACCTCCCCACCTTGCGAGAGTAGGTGCCGGACATCAAGGGCAGACTTGGCAGGATCCCTGGAAAAATGGCAGATACTCCGGAGGCTGAACTGTCCACACCTGGAGCGGCAGCATCAAAACGTTCGAACCAACTCTTCAAGCGGCATTGATGCATGGAATGCCCCCCCGTTGCGGCTGAAGGCACTAACCCGCACTCTGGCAGTCGAGCTCGACATCAGAGTATACAGAGACTCCACTGATGGCCGCGGCTTCTGACTCGGAATAATGTCCTGCAGGAGAATTCGGTTACGGCCGGGAAAGTCCAGACGGACGACCGTCCCTGCACATCCCGCACAGCACGAGGGATGTCCTGTTCGGCCTCGTCTTCATCGCATTCCTCGCACTCCTCGTCCAACGAAGAAAGCCTCGGACCGTCCTGATGAAATAGTGCCGTGCTGCGGTGCGCAGTGACAGCCATGATGAGCTTCGTCCTTGGCTGTCGTCTTCAGGCAAGCTCGTGGACCTTGCTGCACGAGGTTGAAGGCTTCCTCGAACCTGAGATCCTCGCATGGGATGGATGCAACTCAGCGGAGTATGAAGCACGATCTCCCCGTTTCAGAGAACACGAAGCTAGGTGGTCAAACGAAGGGAGAAGAATCGCTCAAAAACCATCTGCAGCCCTGCATAGCAAGCAGTGGCGGCTAGTATTCCTACCTGGCCAGCACCACTCTCAGCTTGTTGCTTGTTGTGCCCATTCTCTTCAGCGTGTCATTTCATCGGGATGGAGTGTTCTATGGAGTTCCCGGTGCTCTCTCGGAATCAGCCCACATCTAGTATGTAACCAGTCCTATGGCAGGGCCTACAGTCTGCAAGTTGCCATTGAAATTGCCTGCTGTTATCTACCTATAAGTCTTGCAAATTCAGGTCGTGCAAGTCGGGGGTCCACATCATGGACAGTTCCGCCAGATTCAGCCATCTGCTGCAGGAGAACATGGTCCACTTCAGTCGACCTGGCAATGCAGGCTGTTGAGAAGTCAGTTCAGTCGGCGAGCAACATGAAGACGTCCATCGAAGACTGTGGCCCAGACAAAGCATCCTCTGCGACGCTGGTCATCGAAGTACGCCACCGTCTCAACAAATGGTCTTTGGAGTGAATGACCCTTGGCGCCTGAGGCTAAACAGGTGAAAAGACAATCACGGCTCAGGTGTCAAAAAGGCTGCTGCCGAAGTACGAGATAAATGGTGTGGAAGCACGGGCATCTGAATCCAGTGAGGTGTAGCTCCTCTTCTCTAAGGAAAGTCCACACTCATGCTAAGGAGAGAGGTGCACCATGCCGCGTCCTTGCCCACGAGTTTTCCCAGGAGCAGAATGCCGTTGTCATCATCCAAAGGGCACCTCGGCCACAAAAGGGACCCCCACCCGGCTCCGTGAGCCTAGCGGCGCTGGACCCTAGAATTTTTCTTTGCTTTCCGAGGGTCTCCAGATGTGCAAAGTTGTGCCTTTGCAGGCCAAGGGCGCCGGGACCCAAGCCAGGGTTCAGTACCCAGCGCTCCTGTAAAGGGCCGGAAGGGCAGCGCGCATGCTGCCTTGTTGGTGAATCAAGAGACCGTGGTGCCGCCTTGTAAGTGTAGGAGTACTCAAAATCAACGATCTGTTGCTCTGCCTGCGCAGGTGGCTAGAAAGGCGGGCACGCAACCTACACTTCTACTGTCTAATCGGCTGCAGTCATGACAATACGTGAATGCATTTACAGTAGAATCAAGCTGTCCTTCAACGAACTGCAACGACCTTGCCTTGACATCAACAGCTGATATGTTGCAGGAAGATGCCATCGCAGCCCCGTAATATGCCAAAAAATCAGGTGTCGCATGTGCCTCGAGATGTAAGCAGAATCCACACACGGCCTGTGCAAGATGTGCCTGTTCATGCTTCAGCTGAGGACGAAGCAACTGGCACGACGCCATTGAACGAATCCGGGAGCCACAGCAATCCGCGAGGCTTGGCAGACACCCATTCCTCGGAGCAGGTCAGCACACAGGTCCGCTCGACTACAACAATCCAATGACAGCCCCGCACACAACAGCGGCACTGGCAAAGACCACAACACTTGCAGTGTACCTACTACTAACCCCTGCCGAGGCTCTAGAATCACAACAAACTTAGACTGACCGAACTGCGAGAACACGGATACCGTGGGTTCGTGTACCGGTAGATTTGCGCGTGGAGGCCGCAAGGAAAATGGGTTTTGCGCAAGAATGTGCCGGATTGGCAAACGAGAAACGTTGCAGACTGGACGTTGCAAACCTGAAAAACTCTCAACCCTGCGCACCCTGATCCTCCAAACCGCACTTTAAACTCTAACGTTGAAGTTTTAAACCCTAAACGCCCTAACAGCCGAAGCCCGAAAAGCCTAGGCCTGCACCATTAGGCCCTAAAACTAAAAGGACTTGAGCGTAACAGATTCAATTCGCAGAAAACAGTCGGCCACAAAGCGCAAACCTTCGAAACCCTAAACCTCGAATACCCCAGACCCGCTTGAATCATTCGTGCTTGAATCGCAATGCTCGAATCGCGCATGAGAGAAAAGCTCGAAACTTCGCAGCGCTTGAGGCCATGCTCGGGTTTCAACGCACGTGTGCATCCAGCCCTTTGTGTGCAGGGCTCCAGTGTGCTGCATGGGGTTACAAGCGTGATTCTCCGTGTCTTTTTCCGTCCTGCAGGACATGCTGGAGTCATTCCCTTGGCGTACAGATCATGTTTGGAAGTTCGTCTGAGGCCAACGAAGACCTGGCTAGAAACCAAACCAATAAACCTAAGTCTAGACCCCAAAAACCAAACCCTAAATCTAAAGTTTAGTGCGTACTGAGTTTCCCAAACCCAAGAACCCTCAGCCCTAACCTGCCTCTGGCACAGCAGCCTCTCAAGAGCTTGGCCATGCTGGGTTTGGCAACTGGTAGTTTGAGGGTGTGGCACAAATCAGCAGCAACTACCGGACAGGATTTGCTTGGTTTGGTTGCCTATTAGAAATGGACTTCACCGAGCGCAAAAAAAGCAAAAAGCAGAAACACTCTGCCCTGTTGACGGTGCATTATCCCCCCGCGTCCAGCCACTGAAGCTTTGGGGCTGGTCTCCTCCAGGCTGAACCTATAAATTTGTCGATCCCTTTTTGAGGAACCCTTTACATCCTTTACTATGAACCCTATTCTAGCTATGAAGCCTTGTTAAGCGCAATCTTATCCAAGTATTTTGAGACGATGGAAAATCAGGCAGCGGTTGATGCTTTTGAGCACTCAGGCCAAGAGAACTTGAGCAGATTTGAACCTGACATTGCACGGCCTTTCCGCACCAGGGATCACGCGGCTTCCATGAAGGTGCCCATGCAGTCTCTTCAATCCCAAGTTCAACCCGACGCGTGTTGACACCTCAAAGCTAGAAGAAGTGATCTTGAGAGCGTGTTTTCGAGTGGCAGAGATGAAGGCTCCCAGGCCCAGACATCCAGCAAAAAGGTGAGACAACCGAATAGAGGCAAGCATCTGCCTGTAGAGATACGTGAGGAGGAATCAGTTTCACTTCTGGACAAAGCATCAGGTCCTTTCAGAAAGCAAGTGTAAGACGAATCCCAACTCCAAGAAAGCCTGCAACAGATCAACCGTCTGATCATGAGTGCATGACGCCGTCACAGTCACAGCAGGAGGCTCCTTCAGCTGATGTCTCCCAGACGGAAAGCTGGCAATAGGAGATCCATCATCAGGTCCAAATGTGCGGCAATGCGCAGGAAACCTCCCGAAATGGATTGGCTCAGGTCTTGATCCAATGTGACAACAATGCAAGGTTTGTCGAAAGCAAGCTTCGTCGTGGTGGCGGGCTGGGTTGTTGATTGCGTAGCCAAGAGGCTCTGTCGAAGAGTTGCTGGTCCGTCGGAACACCGGTGCTCCAAGCTGCAAGAGAATCACTTCATCTTGCTCGTCTTGTTCGTCCGAGATCTGGATGACCTGTCCCAAGCACTGCGATAGCTCAGCCGACGAAGCTGGCGTGGAGCACTTTGGAACTCGAAAGCCCGGTGGGTCAGCCCGGGCCTTTGCCAGGGGCGAAAAGCCTGTCGGCTCTGCAGATGCGCCGCAGCCCATTCACGGCCAGCCTTATCCCATTATTGGTGGACAAACATGTCCGGCAATGGCAGATCGTGTCAAGACACGGCAGCTGAGGCCACTGCACCGCTGGCAAGTCTGTGTGGTGAGGCGGAGAGGTGAGAGGGAAAGGAGCGTCGACTTGATCCAAACCAAGGTGATGGTGTACAAATGATTCACTTCGAGGAACGAGACAACAAAGTAAACACTTTCACGACGGCTGCGATAGAATGGCCAAGAGCCGGACCCAGCAGAGTCAGAGCCGGCAACCATTCACCAGCTGCCTGACGCAAGCGCATGCAAGGCACGCGTGCTCACACTCACACTCACATGCTCTCTTGCTCGTTTGGTTGCCTCGCTCGCACTCTCTCGTTTTGTGTGCGTGTGTGTGTGTGTGTGTGTGTCTTTTCGCAGGCTTTCCCGCTCTCTCAAATGAAGAAGGCGATGCGCGAATCAAGGGAAGTGCAAAGGCAACGTGCATGTGTGCATGCATGCATGCATGCAAGCCAGCAGGCAGGTATGTATGCATGTATGTATGCATGCATGCAGGTACACGAATGGCTGTGCATGTGTAGGCTTTGGTCTGTTTGTACATGTATATGCGTATCTACGTATTACGAATGTGCGTATGTAACTATGTACTGCAGCGCGCTGCGACGTTCTGTAATGTATTGCAATGCGCTGGACTGCAATGTAACGTGATGCAAGTGCTGCATTGGAGTGTAGTGGAGCAGTGGAGTGCAGTGCAGTGCAGTGCAGTGCGGTGCAGTGCAGCGCAGCGCAGCGCAGCGCAGTGCAGCGCAGTGCAGCGCAGTGCAGCGCAGTGCAGTGCAGGGCAGGCAGGACAGGGTAGTGTAGTGCAGTGTGGCGTAGGGTAGATAATGTAAGGTACTTGTAGCATGGTGTAGCGCAGGGTGTTTTGCGTAGTGTAGCAATCTGTAGCATAACGAAGCATAGTGTAGTGTAGTGCAGTGCAGTGATGTGATGCAATCTGATGTTATGCAATGTACTGTAATGGAATGTGATGTGCTATGACAGTCTGTACATGTACTGCAACGTCATGTGCCTGTTTCATGTGATGCAATACAGTACAATGCGCCTCAATGAAGTGCAATGAAGTGGAATGCAATGTAATGACAAAATGTAGTGTAGCATCGTGTGGCACAATGAGATGCAATGTCATGTAACGTCATGTCTTGCAGTGTCTGCAATACAATGAGACGCACGGCAATGTAACGTAATGTACTAAGGTACGTATAATCGTATGCAGGTATGTAAGCAGGTATGTATGCATGTTTGCATGTCACGTCCGTATGTACAGATGTATGCATGCTTGTTTGTGGACGGTGTGCATGCATGTGTTTGCACACATTCTCTCATCATGCTTTCGAAGGTAACCGAAACGCTGAAGTTGGGCCTCGAAGGCTGCCAGCACAGCGTTGTAGGTGACAACCTTGGTTGTAGAGCCAACCTTGCTGAGCTGAAAAAACATGCTGTCAGGTCAGCCGGCTGGGCCAAGTACGCTTCGGCCAACTGACTCCGCCAAATCAAAGAGCGAGAGCCTTGACGCGACACAACCCTCCAATCATGCGAAGAATTCTGCTTGGATGCGGAGTATGCACCTCTTGCTGCAGGGCTTTCGCGGACCACTACAGACTACATGGCCGAGGAAGCTTGCTATATTCGCCTGTCCAATAGGCGTACACTAGCAAGTGATTTAGCTGGTGCTCTCCGGTCCAACCAACTTCGCTCCTTAAGATGGCCACGTGATCTACATGCCAGGGAAAAAAGTCAAGTTCCGAACGGCACGACTACGTCCGAGAAATCTGACGCGATACACCCATTCTTTGGTGACTACAGTACCCATGAATTGCAATCAATTTGCCCAAGCCCTTGAAGGATCGGCGCACTGGAGCATTTAGGAGAGATGCGCAAGCTGCCAGCGGCTACCAGCCCCAGCCGCGGTGATGCAAGCATTAAAGCTGAGTACGTCTGGCTGCAAGCCCTCCTGCGACGAAGCATCACGACACTTCGCTGATTCTTCTCGGGGGGCCGAAGGCTGATACAAAGTAAAGTCGTACGAGGCCTGCTGAAGCAGCTCCAACAGGTGCAATGCCAAAGGCCATTCGCCAGCCCTGCATTACACAGGCCACTAGGGAGCTGTGCAAAGAGAACGCCGTACGAAAGGCCTGGCACAGGCCGTTATAGCAGAGTTCCAGAGCACGATGTTCATGTCGATGTCCTGAAGACTTGAGGCAGCACTTCGGCAGCACATGCACTCATCATAGCGCTGCTCTCAGTTGGGCCGAGCTCTGGCCTCAGCCGACACATCTTCCAAGAGTGCGATGGCATGCTGCCACTTTGCCACACGCGCGCACGCGCTCAGCGCAGCCCCGTAGGAGATCACATTCGGTTGCAACCTTCAGACCCATACCGCAGGAACGTCTACATCAATGGTAGGGCAATGACCTTTCCCTGCTCCTTTGGCTGCTTCTTCGCAAATCTCGAATGGTCATTTGAACAGAGCCGTGGTCACCCACTCGAAAAGAAAAGGAAACGCTTCTCGTGGGCTTCGAATGGAGTGCAACGTCCTTGCTTGCCTTCCTTTTTAGTAACAGGATCATATTGCAAATGTGACATCCGCCCGTCGCCTGCGTCTTATCATTTGAAATTTTGTGACATCACGGATGCCCGAGAGGATTCTCGAATATGTCCTTGCTTCTGAATTTTCAACAGGTAACCAACAAACTCGTTTTGTGCCTTGCGAGAGCAAGTGCAAATCGTCTGCTGCAGTTCGTGCTTGTCACCGCAGGGAGGATTGATGCAACCAGCCTTCTACCCACCAAGGTCTGCCAGCAACGCTCTGAGACTGTCTGGGGCAGCTGCTTCTTGCCAGGCATTTGGTTCAGAAGACGAAGCGACTCCAGCCAGTGCTCTGCCTCACAAGATTCGCTGAATTCAAACCCCTTTGCGTCCAGTTCTAGAATGATCGCTGCCCTACCTTGTCACAGGCGCTGCATGCGGAGCTCCAGACAATGACATTCGGCCTCAGCATCGGGTTGGCAAGGGCTGAACACCTCCCTTCTGCGATTATGCAACTCATGCACCAGATGTTGTTGCCTCATAGCAGACCTTACGGGGCTAAGTTGGAGTGAGAGTAAAGAACTATGCTTACTTCTGTAAGCCTGCTTAGATCTTCCTAGACCCTTATCAGGTCCTCATTGCGTTTATTACGGCCCCCTAACAGCCCTAAGCGGGTAAGGGGAAGGGTCCGTATGATTGCCGTCAAGCTGCTCGAAACAGTTGGTGATCAAATCATCCAGAAGCTGCAGTGCCCACGCCCACTGAGCACTCCTTGCAATGCGTGCGTTTGCAGTTTGTAGGTCCGCCCACCCGCATGCAGATGCCGACTGCAACTGGACGAAGTCTGAAAACAACTTCTTCTGTAACAAGCTCCTTCCGAAGAACGAAAAGCGGCACTCGATGCATAAGTAAATATTCAGGGTTCGAAATCCCGCTCAACCCATAAGTGTGTGCACCGTCCTTTCACAAGCTGCGATCGCTGCGCCATAGCTGAAGATGTTCGTTTCTGCACGACAGCTGTCGGACCCTGGGAACACTTGAGTAGCTATTCCAGCAAATGTACAGCGATCGAAAGTCACGCCTTGCACGTCATGCAGAAGTCTCAGCGCAGCCTGCCAATCCTTTTGCCTGCAACACGTGCAAGCAAGGACCTATACTGCAGAGACAGGGCCACGGATGCTGTATGCAAAAAGCTTGCAGAGTCCTGCCCAGTGCCAGCAAGGCAGACGTCAGCTGTTTACTGGTGAACTGCCGCCAGTCTTCACCTGACACGAATGATGACTACAAGCATGTAGTGACTGATGCGAAGTTAGGCCATGTGTTCAGATTCAGCACATGCCACGCAATGAACATGGTACTGCACCACCTTCATCAGCACAGCCATGCTTTGCTGCGAGAGCCGACGCTGTCATGAGGGTCACATGTTTGTCCCGCACCTTGTTCTGTGATGACTGTTAAGTCTGCGCTGCGACTTGAGGTCCAGTGGGCTACACGGCTTGAACTGCTTGAACCGAAAACTGTTGGTAAATGTTGCACGAAATTTGCGGCTCGAATAGGATATACCGGCTATACCCCATCTGTGACGTAGATCGCAGCATTGAAAAAGGCCAGCAGGACAGCCGAGACTTCACCGGCGACCGTCTCAACTCCGTCCACCTTCCAGCTGGCACCGGAAATTTTCCGAGGAGCATGGGCGACACCCACAACTCGACATTTCCTCACACAGTGCAGCTTGGACACTCCCCTTTGTGAGCGCTTTCTCGCTGCCTCAGAGATGGAGCAACCATGAGCAACAACGCTTGCCGCAGTCCAGTACTAAAAGCACTGCCCTCACGGCACACCAGTGCAATCGAACATGTAAGGAAGAGGCTCTGCAAGTCTTCCACCATAGAGTAGTGCCAGGAGCTGCATTCCGTAGCAAATGCCAACAACGGGCCTCAATATCTGAGCAGCTAAGTGGGGGTCAAGGAACTAAGAGCGGTTGCAAGCTCTGCACTTGCATCACGTGAGGGCTAGGCGCATCCGGAAACTGTAGCATTGCTGCTGTCCTCAAACGTGTTACTCTCTCATCAAGCAACTGTCTCGGGTCAATCAAACAGCCTCAGCTCAAGGGTTACATTATGTTTATTTCATACCCTACCTAGCAGACCTAGCATTCAGTGTCATCGGTGCAGCATCACATGGGACACTCCCAGGACTGCTAAAGCCAACAGTGCCCCACAGAGCGGCGCACGTTTTGGCAACGTGCTCCCGTAGGTCGACTGGTTCAGTGAGGACCACCGGGCCTGATGTATGCCCAGCATCGCATCACATGTGCGGAGCCAAGTAGGAGATCGTGGCTGAAAGACGTGAGGCCCGAGCTACCACAAGAGACAATGAGACCAATATCGCTCGCAGCCTGCCGTTGCATTGGCAGATGGCACTAAGAATGCAAGACAGGCCCGAGTCCTCATCCTGAGCCAGGTTTGTTGCCAAGGTGTTCACCGCATCAACCTCGACGTGGCTGTGACGAGCCAGCTACTGCAACCCTTGAGGTGCAGAGATGCTCGGGCTGCAGCAGTGCGTACCTCACGCACACGCAAGCCAGCCTGGCAACCACACGTCTGCACCAATCTGCCGACTTGTCATTGTCGAAGAAAGCAGACAGGCCTCTCTCGCTCGAGACACAAGTTGCTGTGTGTAGCGGCCAGGCCTAGACACAGCACGTAGCAGCGACGTAGCCAGCTGTAAAGTAGGGAATCTGAACTCCCACACACAATGACGTATTTGCATGTAATGCTAGCATATAGTGTTTCGGATCGAACCTTTTCTCGCACAAGCCGGCCCGCGGTGTAGGCCCAGGCGAAGTGATGGTGCATGCTTTCGAAACTCTTTCGGGCAGCTGCGCACAGTGATGCCGCCTGCAGAAGCTAAAGCTACCAGAGAGAAAGATCTCGGGCTCGTGACTCGTGAAGCATGCCTTTCGGACCGCCAAGACCGTTCGGGGTGCGAGGCACTCCCCCGAGATTTGGATGGTCGGAGAGGCTGAGTGCGTCGAGTGCGTCCAGGCCATAAGGCATCAGCCCAGTCAGGGCAATGTCCAGACGCAATCTTCAGACATCGACTGGCAGAGCTGCTGTTCCTCATGTCGAAGAGCACGTCCTCCACAGGCACGGCACGCTGCTCCGAATCAGAATTCAACTCAAAAAGCCCCAGCCCCCTTTTGACGATGCACCCTCCGACTCCTGCATGCTGTTCTGGAGGGGAAGACCAGAACACCAAATTGCTTCATGTTTATGCTCATACTTGCTCATACGCAAAGTACATCAGAACAAACAAAGCAGGCAATCGGGTGTCTGGCGAAAGACTATCAACAGAAAAAGGCGGCCATCAAGCATGGCCTGCCCGTGTGCAAAATCAGGATCTCTACTCACGGCATCAGACCCATCAGCAAGGCGTTAAACAGTCTCGATGCACATGAGAGCAGAACCCCAAATTCATTCAGCTGTCTCTCTTAATCAGAGTCAAACTGCGTCTCACAACTTCCCTCTGGGAACGTCAAACGCTTCTGCGTGACATCCGCTCAAATCTGCAACTTCGCATGAGGTCTCCGGTTGAGCGGCTTGAACCTCCAGCAGAAAATGCGTCGAAACCGGGGGCTATGGGATGACTTCAGGGTTCGCCGCGTTTCCTTGAAGCAGAAGGGGAAGAAGCCCCGGTGAGAATGAGCCACAACAAGCGTGCATCACCCGGCCTCATGACCCCAAAGCTGCGGCAGCCTTGGGTGCTGCCTTTGCTGCCACCGCGGGCGCCGGAGTGGTGCTCGCATACCCACCACCTCCGGCAGCGAGGATGGTCATTGCCTGGAACAGCATTCAAACGACAAAACCGTATGCAAAGTCTGAGAAAGCGCCGGCCTCCTCTGCTTCCTTGTCTTCCTGCTGCGCATACAGTGCCTCAGCAACATCAGAGAATCGACTCCGGCCACCAGCACTGCAGACTACTGCACTGGTCTGCTGTGGCAAAAGTCCTGCTGAGTCCGAGGTCTCTGCCATCAACTCCTTCTCAGCTTCATCCTCTGCCGCAGAGCCGACTGCTGAGGGTGCAGCAAGCGCTGACTGGATGTCCTGTCGAGAAAGCCAAAATGCCAACTTCGGACTCTGGTGTGTTTCGTACCCAAACCTTCATTTCCGCAGCGATGTCTGCCATCTCATCAGTCAGCTTGTCAACCTACCAACTGCCAACTGTTGTGACAAGCACGCTGCCGTGCAGGCAATCAACCGCAATCAGCCACAGCACTATCCCCGCAACCAGAAAACGTCCATGTTGAGTCATGTTGCTTGATCCACTCCGATCTTCTGCGTCTGGTTCTTAAGCTGATCGGTCGCCTCACGCATGAAAGTCCACCGTACATGTCTTCCCAGACTGTTATTGCGATGCTTAGCTGCCTTCTTCATGGCAGCGACAGTCCCCGCGGTGATCTCAGCCTGACACTACACATTGAAGCGCGCTGCAGTTCGACTGAGTTCCTTCGTTTTACATGGCTGACTAGCACCCTATGTGGGGTGTCAACTACACTCCTGCGCCATGCAAGAGCCCAGGTAGGTCCTGGTTGTCTGTTCAGGTTATGAACTTCACCAGCATGTGGCTACAGGATGGTGGATGCTTCATGGGTTCTCATCGGTCACGACTAGAAGCAGACTAATCTTGGACAACTTCCACCGGATTATGCAAGAGGGCCCCTGCCTGCTCTTGCTGGAAGGCAAGGTTTTCCACATTGAACTGGGTGTCAACCTCAGGAGATTGCCAAGCTTCCCGAGCAGACCTAGAAGAGATCTCGAAGCAACTCCGAACCGTTCTGTGAGTTTGTGGCCAGCTGATCACGTTGCTGCTCGTACAGCTTCTTGCCTTTGTTCCAAAGAAGCTGGGTTTCAGTCCACGATACCGAGACATCTTCCTGTTTCATTCCAGACCAACGAAGAAATCACAACGACAGCGGAGCAGTGGAGCTCGAGCATAGGCCGAGAGGCGCTTCAAGGCTTGCATGGCGCGAGCTTTGGCAGTTGCATCTGTGCCTTGGCGAACGCAACGAGCCAAGATGCCACGCAGGGTTCAGGCAAGAACAGAACCTTGCACAGGATTTCTGGCATGAATCAGAACTACTAGCACAACAGACCCTCAAGTTGAGCAGCGGGTATAGTATACTCAACAAACTGAAGAAGGGTGGTCGTGCTAACCTGACCCTGCGAGCGGCAGTAGTCCGAATAATCAACAGACCCTGCCCTTTCTACACCACATGTGTCAGTTTCACCTTCTATGCTGGAAGAACATATCAGTACCAGGCCTGATGCAAAGGATGAACTAATCCACACAACATCCAACATGCTCGCGGTCAGTGTTTGGTCAAGAACCTCTTCGGTACATCAAGCGATGACATGCCGCTGTGCCACTGGGAGCTACACCCGTACAGATGGATGTGTGGAGGATCCTGTGACATGGAGCCAGCTACTGATGGCGGCAGCTCCCCGAATAAGTCCAGGCTGCTTTGCTTTGCCACCCATTGCCTCGCCTGCACTTGCGATGAAGTGAAGAACATGAACCCTGGAACACACATGCAGCGGGGAACGGAGCCTCCTCATCAGCCTTTTGAATCTTTGCTCCGAGCTCTTCGATTTTCTGCTCTAAGTTGCTCGCGGCATCCTGGCAAATCGCATGAAATCCCGAGCGCAAATCACGAGCGAGCCTACGAAGATCAGAATGCACAAGGAAGCAAGCCAACCTACCTGTCTTCAATCTACCTATTTGTTTGTATGGGAGAGGAGGGCGAGGGAGGGAGGGGGCGCGAACCTGCAAGTTGGGAGCAGGCTTAGGTGGCTCAGGCTGGCTCGCTTTGCCGCCCATGGCTCAGCAAGCGAAACGGGAAGTGTGGAAGAAAACCAGATCGTAGCAAACCTGCGTCCCTCACCGTTCTGTAGTTCTTTTGCCGGCAAGTCGTCCTGCTTTCTGCTTGGGAGCACTGGCGTGTTGAGTCCAAAGCTTGAACCCAAAGCTGCAGAATTGTCCACCTGGAGCTCCCAAATCTGAGACTTGCTGCAGGCAGGCTGAGGCAGGCTGAAATCGGCCGGTCAGTAGCTTCTCGCTAACAACAGAACCCCAAACTCCCCTTAGCCTGCAACCCGGAACACGCGTTCCATGCGGGTCCTGGCACGCATCCCGGAGGCGACCGCCGATCCCTTGGAACACAGGCTGCACTACCCAAGATGGCCCTTCCGGATCTCCGGGCCGCATGGTAGCGGAAGCAGTGCCGACCCCCAGAATGACAAGCAGATCGAGACAGGTTGGCTCCAAGGCTAGGACGCCGACGACGAACCGACGTGACAGTTGCAAAACCAGGGTCGGAGTTTGAAAGTTTCTCGAAGTTTTGCCAGCTTGATCAGAGAGGAACACATTTCGCACGGCAGGGCTGGCTACTGCGACTCTACAATGGCTTGGTTCGAGGTCTGTCCTGATGAGTTTATGTCCGGAACTTTCATGAACAATTATTGCTGCGAGGTCGTCAGTTCTGTCCCTGATACAATTTAACGTCCGATGGCTGGCTGTGCCCGCTGTGACAGAAGCTGCGGCTGCGACGTCGGCGCCAATCCACTCTACAAGCTCCTGGCCCAGGCCAAACGGAGCAGATAAATCAACAAGAAGAGCAGTTACAAGACTAACTGTGACAATAGTAAGTAAAACAAGAGCTTTCGTTCTCTCGACTCAGACCGAGGTCGAGGCCTCGCCGTTCTTCACTGCGGTCTTGAGGTTCATCTGGACGTGACACACTTCCTGCACGGCATCCAGCGTGCAAGACTGTGCAAAGGCGTGCTGTCGCAACTTTGCGAAAAGCGTCAAAGCCTCGAAACGACTACGAGATATTGACGATCTGCGGTCTCTCAACTCGGATCAGCTCGATACGACCGATTGCGTGCTCACCGTGCTTCAGAAAATCCGCCGACAGTCCCTCTTTATTGATGTGTAAGCTACGCACAATGTTGTGGAAATTCATGTCTCTGGCTAGGGCAGGGTGCCAGTCCTGCGCTACTTTTGGAAAGGGCTCTGGACAGATCTCGGCACCCAGCATGCGTTTTTTGGCATGTCACTCAGTACAACAAGTCGTGCTGCCCACCCCGAAAACGCAAAGACTTGTCCCCTGCACTTCCCCATGCTTCCAAAAGCAAACGCATAATTCCCTTGCGCACCCGAATCTAGCTTCTCTCGCGGCAGTCTCTACAAAAGGTCTGCGCGAAGCAGCGAAGGAAGAAGCAACTTGCCTCACGGAGAAAAGCCTAGCCCAAAAGAATACGGTCCACGATTACTTGCAGCTCGGTGCGGGCTGGTGCCATAGCCCTGCTCACTTGGCCATTGGAGTTTGAGTTTCCCGCTCATTAGACTTGGCATTGCGACAGGGAATGCACTGGTACTGAAGGCTCTTCCTGACCGTGTCTGCTCGACCTCGCTCGGGCTCGGCCTTGCTGTACAGCCCCGGTGGCCTCTCATTGGCCTGTCCGTTCCGGTGCCTAGCTGGTGCCATGTTCCCTTGCGATTTCTCGTTTCTCGATTGCTCTCCATCCTCCCTACTGGAAGGACCGCTGTATGCACAAGTATTGTGCTTCAATCTTGAAACTTTGAAGCGATGCAGCGCAATCGAATCTCCCTTACGCCTTCGGCTGCGCACGATCTCCTTCTCCTCGTGCCAATCGTTGAAAGTTAGTTCCTTCGCTTCACAACGGCTCCCGGGAACCACTTTACGAGCTAGCACTGGGCCCTGCCTGCGAACAGTGTTCAACGAAGCTTGCACTCTTGGGCACATGTGGGGGATGAACCATCCGCTCCACTATGCAGTCCTTGCATCAAATCTCCAGCCAGACAGGTGTGCGTTTTCAAGCTTGGCAATCATTCTTGGAAAAAGCTATTCACAAGCCACCCGTGGGCCAGGCAAACAGGCTCACATCTCCGGGCCAGGCGAGGAAGTCATGTTCCTGCAGTCACACGACACACACTCCTACAATAATGCCAGCAGAAATAAGTGCCCAGTCAGGATCCTTGACGTCATCCCAACCAAACACTCCAGCACCAAGTCGATTTTGGGGGCTCTTCTCCAACATCTCCTGGCTCGCAACTGTATGGTAGGTATACAACTCTACGCACCTCAAGCCACCTGCAACAGGTGACGCCCGCAAGGGTCTTGGTATGCATCGGGAAAGGCAAGCTCCTGTCGCAGGCGACAGCGAATGTCACAACATGATCCCTGAGACAGGGATTTGCTGCTAGCCCTCATCACTCGAAAGCTGAAACAACCGAATTGTGTACTCCGTGAAGTGTCAAGGTTGATGCATGACTTTCCTGTCTGCCGAATGGTTGCCCCAAAGCTCGAAACCTGTTGATCGCCCCATTCAAATCTGTTCGTTCTTGGTCTGTGTTGGAAGATTCTCGGGGCCCTCAGTGCGCCAGGACAAGACACGAGTCGAGATGCAGCCTCTGTTGTCCTCAGGCTGAGGAGGTGAGGTGCGGCTGTGTTTAAGCAGCCATGGCATTTGCATTGACGTGTCACTTGCTGGTACATCACCACATGCACTGCAAGAGCGTCAGCGCACGTCGGCGCGCGAGTGTGCGCACGATTTGAGAAGGTTTGGGTATGTCCCTGCTGCGTGCGGGCGCCACAGCAGTTTCTTCGGCTCCTCATTTTACGGTTATGGCCCATGTGCTTGGTATCCGAGGATGAAACATGGGAACTCAAGGCAAAGTCACAGTGGCATCGCCTGCTTCAACACCGCTTCGAAGATCTCCTTGCGGCGGCGAGCAAATAACGTCTTAAAACTGGGAAGTGCGGAGGTCCAGGCCTGCTGATCATGCAAGAAAGCTCCGAATGGATGCTGACCACAAAGCAACTCAAACAGCAGCACGCCCAGCGACCAGGTGTCAACCTTTCGTGCACGAACACTTTGACCCACCATGTGCAAAAATCAAAGTGGGCACTCTTGCAAGCCGGGCGCTCGGAAAGGCTCTTGAATGAAGCGAAGGAGGGGATGAGAGGAGAAGCAGAAGCCTACGAGCATGCTCTGTCTGGGCGGTGAGCCACAGAGCGTTTCGTTAACTGTCGGCGTCGGCAATACAGACACACCGTCCGGCGAGGAACAGACAACCAGCCGACGCCAAGCTGACACGAGCCCGACTGCGAGATCATGAAGTCCATGCTTATTGATGTCGATACCTGTCATTGTTCGCTGCACTTGGCACGCTCGCCAGGTACCATCGAGTTTGAAGCGGATGTCGGCAAGGGGTCGGGCTGGTCGTTTCATGGGGAAGCATTCCATTCCAGAGCGAGTGCGAAGGGGACTTTTTCAGAGTTCACTGTTGTGTTTAAGGAGCTGGATGACTGTTCCCATACACACTGGACATCAATCACGTTTCCGACCGCGATCCCAAGGGCCTCAGTGCCGTAGCCCTCTCTTCGGCTGAGAATGGCCTGACAGCTCCCTACTCCGACTGGCTGTTCCCTCCCAAAACCACATTGAAGCAGGCCTCTGGAGCCATGTAGTGCGCAGTTCCGACACAAGTAAATGTCCGGCCATCCTGCTCTTCTCAAACCTCTCCACCAAGCCTAAGCCACTGCATAGGTCCTCGTCCAATCGCTTGGCGATGCCAAAATCGATGAGCTTCACATAGCCTCTTCAGCAACCAAACAAGGCGAGATCACCGGTAACTGCGGATTCACTAGCAAGACACTGGTAAACTGCCTCTGGCATCTACCATGACATTCTCGGGCTTCAGGTCACGATAAACGATATTCCTGGCACATGGCACATGCTTTTGCGAAGCTGTCTCTTTGCAAAGTTAAAAGCACCTGTCGTGAAGCACTTCCAACACCATGATCAGGGAGCCCGCGTAGAAGCACGCAGCTTCGCGCCGTAGCGTCTTTTCCGCCTGCTTCGCCATGTCGCCCACTCGATGCACAGAATTTGCAGCGAAAGAATTTCCTTCAAGACTTTGAAATGGGGGCAGGATGCTAGAGTTGCTAGAGTCTGCTAAGATCGGAGTGTGAGTCTTGCCACTCCAACTTTCGATCTGCAGAACGAACGCCTGGATTCTGCACACATCGTGCGTTTACAGGCATACTTCGGGCTGTCGACAGTGCTGCACTTCCACCGATGACTCACATGCTTCTAGACTGGGTGCAAATCTGCTGCCGCGATTGGTCCGATTCGACAACGAAACATGGCAAGTCGTTTCGCATGATGTTTGTGGAAGCAGGCAAGCAAAAACATCAGAGTCCGTCTGGCTTCTACCAGGCTCTTTTTTCAACTACTCAGAGGTCCCCCACGACGGACGGACTCGGTTTTTGTTGTTTGCTTGTGCAGCTCAAATGGACCTTTTACGGCTGATTTATTTCGTAGCCTGTCAGAAGGCAGGGAGCAAAAGCGTGCTGCTGCCGTCAAGTCAACCAAAGCAGCCGTCTAGGTACCACGCATGCCAGAGCGAACGAGTGGGATCACATCAGATCGGATGTCCATGGCTGCTGAACCCTTTCGCTTATGACTTCGGGTTGCCGAAGTTCAGCTGCACGTACACGCACGTACGAGCGTCATCAGGATAGCCCATACTGACAAGCCGGTGGCTTTCGTGTTGCTATGAACATGCTTGCGAAGTCCCATGCATACATGCACGTCATCGCCTGCAGAACGGAACGCAAAGTCCCTCCCATGATGTACTCCATGAGGATGTAGTAGCTCTTCGTAGTCTCATACCTTCTAGTGATCATGCAGTGTTGCATGAACCGTACACAAGAACCCGGGTGAGAGCGAATGAGGCTGACACACCTGTAGCATATCCAGAATAAACGGATGGTCCTGCACTGAAGCTTGACAGTGCCTGTATAACACACGCAGGGGAGGGCCAACAAAAGAGCAGCCACGGAAACCGTGTCCATCTCAGCCAGGAGCTCGCACTCCCTACCTGGGAAGGCTCCATCATGGAGAGTAAGGGTTGTGCTGCTGTGAGTGTCCAGCGTACGTTTTCTGGCACTCGGCCGTCAACCTTGCAGTATCAAGCCGTGAACGAAGCTGCACAAGACAATCGCTCGAATCTTCGAAGCAGATGCCTTCTTCACCTGCTTCAAAGCATACCTCAGGAAGAACTGCCAATTCCGTATCAGGCCTCAACACATGATGCAATGGCTGAAAGAATCGCCGAGCGAGAGGACCGAAGCTTTGTCCGTCGGTGCTCGACCAGCCTGCTGGAACACATGCTGCAGGGTTGTGCACAAAACGGATTGGTTTCTGCAGGTGATGCTGCCTCACATGGCCGAAGCCTCCAATACCGATAACACGAACATGGCACAAGTCTTTCAGGTCGGTTTGCGAGTCCTGCACAAAACACGAAGTGCACATGCTGGTCCGATGGTGCTCGAGACAGGTCCTGAATCTCAATTCTTCGCATGATCTCCTGCTGCTTCGCGCAGCAACTGCGAGAAGCGTCCGAGGGATGCGCAGGGGCCTCTCGCAAGTGGTCCGTCAGAACTTCCTCAAAGGCCACCTTCTCCAGGCACCAGAGCTCTGCCTGAGCCACCAAAGCTCTGGGAAACTCCGCTCGCGTTCTTTGTCGAGACGCCTCGTGGCTTCGGACGCGCACAGAGGCCGTGCGCCGCTGTCCCTGCAGGGAAGCAAAAGGCAGATCACGGAGCGATAGTGGCGACAGAACGAAATCGCTCTTTCCTCGAACAGCAGCGCCCGCTCTCCGAAATGCCCATGCCTCTCCAATACACAGGCGCGAGCTGAACAGTGCACACAACGAAAAGCAAAGAAGACCATACCACTACGGGGCTTGCTGCTGGTTCGTACAACTTTCATACTGGCTGCTTGCTCTTGTCAGATCCTGATAACACTTATCGTGGCCCCTGAAAGGCTTTTCCGCAGAACCTGCATCGTGAGCCAGGGTACCTTTGTGGACTGGCACGGTGGGCGATCAGCCCTGATGCCTAAACTCGACCCCGCGATGGGCGATGGCCCGTTCTTCCTAATCGACTCTGTAACGTATGGGCCTTCTGCCGAAACTTGTGGATTCCTGTTTGGCTTTTGCCAGTAAATTGTCCGGTCGTCACAGAGTCCCAGCCTTGCCAGCGTGCGGACCGGTTTCCCATCAATGAACACCTGAACCTGGCAGGGAAGATACTGAAAACAAAACTCTTCAGCACTGCAAGGGACAGACATGCATGGACTGCGTCAGTGTGCCTGGCCACTCGCAACTATGTAGAAGGCCGTGCCGATCTCCCCCTTAAGCCGCAAAGACGAAAATGAGCTTCAGCTGCAGAGGCTGCGTGCTTTGCATGATGGTGTTCATGCAAGTGCCTGCTCGAAGATAGAGGCACCAGAAGCATAGACCCGTGGCACCAACCTCGACATGGACAAAGATCTTGCAATATGTACATGTATGTGTATGTATATATATATAGATATATATATATATATGTATGCACAGTACATGTACACATATACATATACATATAATAACGTATACATATGCATATACATATACATCTGCATCTACATCTACATTTACATAAACATAAACATAAACATGAACATATACATATGCATATACATATACATATGCATATGTATATATATATATATAGATACATACATATAAGCACATGCTTGCAGTATGTAGGCGTGCGTGGCAGGCGCCAAGAGTGAAGAAGAAAGCTCTTGAAAGAAGACTCGTGTTCAGGAACGGCAGGAAACACATTCAAACCCTGAAACCGAATGCGCTTCTAGACCACAAGGCTTCTTCATGACCTAGCCGGCATGGATACACCATACCGATATCAGAAAAGCCAACTGTTAGCAGCATGTCAGTGTACTTTCAGATTCCACCAAACGGCACACCATAGCGGAAGGTCTCATGGAGGAAAAGGCGCTGGGAGCGGAATCCTCGTGACAAGTGTCAGTCACAAGGTGAGGGGGCTTGGCTCGTGACAGTTGTTCCTCTTGGACCAAGCATGTATCAAAATGGTAACAGTCACAGCGATGGGCGGGGCTTGCAGAGGCAAAGCTCGTGACCGTTGCTGTTTTGTGAACTAGAGGTCGCAAAGCATTCCAAGCGATGTGGCGGCTTGGAGCCGGAATCTGCGAGACAGTTGACGGATTTGCACCTGGATCGTGCGCGTGCCCGTGAAGACAGAAAATGAAACTATGAAGATGATGGAATGATGACGATGATGATGGCATCTCGAGCATGCTGGCAGTCTCAGCCATAGCTCGCTTAGGGTCGGGATCCTCGGGACCGTCGTCGGAGTGGCTTCTATGGATCGTGATGTTTCTATGGATCGTGATGTTGCTAGGGTCTTGAGCTTTCTTACGGGCTTAGACGTAGGGGTGTAGGGTTTAATTTCCAGTTCGGGAAAACGAAAGCGCCAACAGTGGTAGGATCAATGACAATGCTTGGTCGGTCTCTTCACCTGGGGCCCTAAAGCCTAAACCTTAAACTCTGAACCCTAAGCCCTTATGGGGTCTGTGTTTGTTTGTCGTCTTGATTGCTGCGTTTCGTTGTCTTAGCCTCAAGTCTCGTCGTTTTTATGGATCTTGATATCGCCGTGGGAGCCGGGACGCAAACAAACCCACACTCACAGGAAGAATGCAGGAATGTTCCAATAGCCACTGAAACGGATAGGATTGAAGCCAAAACCACGCGGTGGAGGGGGATTAGCCAAAATCCACCTGGCCCAACATGTGTATGTATATATATGTGTACTTATACAAACATATGTATGTATACATCTGTACGCATTCCACATGTACATTTATCTGTGAAAAAATCTTTATTTACATACGTATAACTTATATGTACATACAAGATATTTGTGTGTATATGTATATATATATATAGAATCATTTTCATCACTATGATTAGCATTGCTACTTTTACAATTATTATAACCATTGTGACGATGCATACGATTAGTACTAGTACTTTTATGATTATTTGTACTATTATCACTAGATTATCACTATTATTACTACTTGTGCATATATATATACACATATGTGTCTCTATATATATATATATATATATACATATGTATATATATATATGAGAGACGCTCCTTTGGGGTATATTTGACGCTCTGTTTGGTCTGTTTATTTGATTATTTTAATTATTTTAATTATTTCGTGGCCCCGCGAATTGAAATAATTAA